>JAIPRL010010093.1:0-16243 GCA_025469235.1 Pemphigus obesinymphae
AAATAAATGATTACAAAATAATGATAACAAATCACAAACATGATAACATTAATTGATAATATAGAACACTTCCCCCTTTTCAAATAATACAAAAACAATAACTACAATAATGACAAATAAATTAATGTTAATATCCAGTGTAACTTAATTATGCTAATTATAAATTCATTCTTACTACAGGCTTCTTTGCTCTGCTTGAACATCTATAAACTTGTATCTCCTTTGTAGGTTGGTTCTCTTCTATAAAGCTCTGTTCTTTTTCCATTAATTGTGTCTTGTCATTCTTTGCTTCTGAGTTTTCCACAGTCTTTTCTTTCATTATTATTTTCTTTTCTTCTTCTTCTGTTGTTATTTCATTTCTTTTGTCCTCTTCCTCTTCTTCTAATTCATATTTATTTTTTAGTATTTGGTTGGTATGTCCCTTCCATACCACTCCACTTGGAAGTTCTACCAAATATATGATATTTCCTAGTTTTTTTACACTCCTCCCCTTAGTCCATTTTTCTCCACTAAATTTTCTTACTAAAACTTCCTCATTTAGGTCAAAATGTCTGTATGTGTTGTTGTTATTTTTTTGTTTTTCTTGATTTTCCCATACTGTCTTCCTGGTGTCGGGTTTGAGTAGATCAAATCTGTTACGTAAGTTCCTTCCTAATAATAATGTAGCTGGACTTTCTTTGATAGTCGAGTGCTTAGAAATCCTGTAGAAATTGGTTTAATTGTTGATTAACATCTTTGAAAGTTATTTTCTTGAGGAATGATTTAATGATTTTGACTCCGCTTTCCACTTGACTATTGCTATGAGGATAATATGGTGATGATGTTCTCTGTTTAACTCCATTCTTGGTTAAAAAATGTTTAAATTCTGTGGATACAAATGGTGGTCCGTTGTCTGTTACTATGTATTCTGGTATACCGAATCTAGCAAATATTTCTCTGAACTGGTTGATTGTATTATGAGCTGATGTTGATGGAACATGGAAGACTTCGTTCCATTTTGAAAATGCATCACACGTTAATACAATTGGTAATTTTGAATCAAAATGTTTTAGGATTCTGTCTGATGTTATTTCTCTTTTTATTTGGTTAAACGCCCTTATACAGTTATTATCAAAATCGAATTTAATATTTTTTTTTAGTAAATTTGTTAGTGGGGCTTGGATGGTTGATAAGTTTGGTATGAATTTCCTGTAATAATTGATTAACCCAAAAAATGCTTGCAATTGTTTTTTATTTTCTGGATTTGGAATTTGAGTAATTGCTTTAATTTTCGCTGGATCTTGCTTACAACCATCTTTTTTAATAATGTAGCCAAAAAATTTTATCTGTTCTTTAAATAAAATACATTTCTCTTTCCGTACTGTCAGATTCATTTTTTTGAGTAACGTTAATACTTCCTCAAGGGCCTCTAAATGTTCCTTCTCGTTATCGCAAAATACAAATATTTCATCAAAGTATATCTTAATATTTTGAATGTGTTTGAGCCTTTCACTGAACCTGTTTAAGAATATTCCTACTGACGCATTTATGCCAAATGGAACTCTGTTGTATACATAAACACCTTTATGCGTACTGATGGTGGTTAATTCTTTCGATTTATCTTTCAAACTAAATTGTAAATATGCTTGGCTCAAATCTATGATTGAAAACTTCCCTCCTGTTTTAATTCCAACAAGTAATTCCTCTATGATTGGATTTGGAGCCCTCTCTACTTTTATAAATGGGTTGACAGTTATTTTATAATCACCATATATTCTAATTTCGCCTGTTGGTTTAGTTATTGGTACTATTGGTGTTCCCCAATCACTGTATTTGACTTTACTAATAACACCTTCCTTTTCCAATCTGTCTAGTTCATGTTCAATTTTATTTTTTAATGCTAGTGGTAGAGCTCTATGTTGTAAGAATTTGGGTATTGTTTCTTTTTGTAATGTAATCTCTGTTTCTTCCCCATTATAAAGTCCTAATTTTTCTGAGAATACTTCTGGAAATTTATTAATTATCTGTTTCACATTAATGTGTTTAACATTTGATATATTTAATATGTTTTGAATTTTAGTTATCTTCGGTTGACCTACAGGTAATATATCCATTTGTCCTATCCATTCCCTGCCTATTAGCATTGGGCCTGCACCCTTCATAATATACCAGTTGGCTTAGAATTCTTTATTATTGTATTTTACATTAACTTTGATATATCCCATTGTTTCGACTGTTTCTTTGGTATAATATTGAAGTCTTAATCCGTTGTTTTTAACCTTTATTTTTTTAGAATTTGCATTATAGTTCTATTCAGATATGATGGAGACTGAAGCACCTGTATCTAATTTCATCTCTACTGTTTTATTCTCTACTTGAATCTTTAATTTAATTGGATCTAATATTTTATTTGTTTTACCAAAATTTTCAAGATGATATAACCTGTTGAAACTTTCAGCTAATTCTTCCATACTATCATCATCACCTCTTTCACTGTCACTATCAGTTCTTTCCTTAAACATATAATTTGTTTTTGTATTTTTACAATTATAAGATAAATGACCAACCTTATTGCATGTGTTACATGAGTACTCCTTATACTTGCATTGCGGAAATGTGTGATTGTTTCTGCCACAGCATGAGCATTTCCCTCTATTTTGTCCTCTTTTACTATTGTTTCCATTTTGCTCGTCCTGCTGAGTGTGAGATTGTTTCTTGGTCTTCCACTGAGCTCCTACGTATGCCTTTGCGTTATTTTGCGATTTGTACCTTTCATTTTTAAAATAGTTGAGTTCTTCGACTGCAGTTCACTCTTCGACATCTTTATCGACCAATTCCTCTTGTAATGCCTCTTTTAACGCATTTTCAAAAATTAGGTCTTCCCCTTTCATCAATCTAAAGCGACGTTTAAGTTTCTCATTTACTACACCGATTACCAGGCGGTCTCTGAGGTGCTCAATTAGTCCAGTTCCAAAATTATAATTGCTGGATAATTTCTTTAGTTCCTTTACATATTGTTGTATGCTTTCTCCTTTTTGCTTGGTCCTATTGTTGAATTTGATTCTCTCTGATATAAAGTGTGGCTTTGGATTAAAATAAGATTGTAGTTTTTCTTTAATTTCTATGTATGTAAGTTCGTTTGGTTTTTTTTGGTGTACATAAATCTTTTAGCGTTTTGTATGTACTTTTTCCTACTACCGCTAGAAATGTTGGCACTCTTTTCGCTTCTACTATGTTGTTGCATGTTGTATATATATCGAATCTTTCTGTATATGACTCCCAATCGTCATCGTCTGGGTTAAATGGTTTCATGTTGCCAATTGCCACAGTCATCATTTTTATCCGTTTTGATCTTTTGTCTTTGCCTCTAACTATCTTCGTCGCCACTTGTTATATATGCATCTTATTACATTGAATACTATTATATATGGTTAGTATTAAGTTGACTTTATTAATATTAATATACATAATGTATGACACAATTAAGAGTGGAAGATTAACATGGTTGTATTATTGACAACTGTAAGTTAGGTTAAAATAAATGATTACAAAATAATGATAACAAATCACAAACATGATAACATTAATTGATAATATAAAATAGGGTTCATGTCTGGGCTGTTCCTAGGCCAAGGAAGAACTTGTATGTCACTTTCAGTCAAAATGTTTATCACAGAACAAGTTTTGTGACATGGGGCACTATCCTGCATGAATACACAGTTATTACCAGGGAACCACTCCCTCAATTGATGGAAAAGTCGATTTTGTAAGACATTCTTATACTGGTTCTGCCTTATTGTGCCTTCCACGATGTACAGTCTGGTAGTTTCTTTGGAAGACATGCAGCTCCAGATCATAATAGACTTTGGAAACCACCACTAAAACTGTCCGCCATATCAGGAAGTGGTACAAAATTACCAATAATCACGTTTTATTATAAAGATTAACTTTGCACAACTCTCTGTAGTAAAAACAACACATGCAAAAGTTGAAAGTGTTAACAGATAAGAAGGGAAAATGGTTGATTAAAAAAAAGGATATCATACTAAATATTAAATATGTAATAAATAATACTAATATTATATATTAAATGAGTACAATTTGTAAAGTTTAATTGAGAATAAAAGTTTTATGAAGGAAAAACTAAGATTTTTCTGTTTTTTGTTCCTTGAGTCTAATAAATTTCACACCTCTGTAATCGAAACTAATTGCTAAGGGGTTATTTATTGTATGATTTTTTTGTTACTCTTTTATATGTAAATAGAAAGGCATAACTATTTTAAAATTGTAATTGAAAAATTATATAGAATTTAAAATTATAAATTAATATGAGTTTTTTGATAAGTCTGTATTTAAAAAATATGTATATTATATTATTTATATTAATAATACTGAATTTATTTATTTATTTCTTTATTTTTTTTATTAATTTATTTCTAATTAATTTATACATTAATAGTTTGAGTAGGATCGCGGTTAATTGGTCGTGAACAATTGATTGCATGTACAATTGATCGCCGAATTACAGAAAACTCAGAAATAACACAACACGAAAATTTAAATGCTATTCTACTATATATTCTAAAAATAAATAAAAAATCTTTTTTCGTTTTTATATTATATTTGCTCATTGTAAAATATTATTTAGATTATATACCTGATAAATGTTAAAATAAAAATATAATTTTATTCTATTTTCATAAATACATAACTTATTAATGTTATAATTTAAAAAAATTAAATTAAAATTAAAAATCAATAATAATAAATTGAAAAAATATATATTGCATGTATACTATATTTGAAGTTGAAAATGATGGGCTATTCTTTGTAATAAGTGTACTTCTATTATTACAGTCGTCACATATTTTCGAAATTCGTTCTGCGTGGTTTTTGTACTTGAATTTCCTGCTATTAATTGTTCCGTTTGCAACCTTATAAGACTCTTCCTTTTTAAATGTGTCTATAGATTTCCATATTGTTGGAAGGGATGCGTTCAAAGTTGACGCAAAGCCATTATGACATCCTTCAACAGAATTGTTGGTCTGGGAAATATATTCAAAAATATACTTAAAAAAATTCCATATAGGAAATAATTTATATCAATTATACGGCTATAGCATTTAGTTCATCTTATATCTCGGAGTATTTTATGGTTTGGTGCTTGTCCATTGGGTATTCTTCGGCCACGTTGAGGTCACTGCCGAGGCGACATTCTGAGTCAATGAACAACTGCGATACTCCACAATTTTCAGAACATCTCACATCAAGTTAAATATGTAAATATTGTATCCGTCAACCATAGATCAAAATATATACCTACTCAATATAATCAAACTAGTGAATAGTGTAAAGAATATATTTCCCACTTTTCAATCAAGTAGATGATGTTTTTATTATTGATTGCATACAATCAAAATACTTTAGACGAAGGCAAGAATGAACAACAGTAAAGCCGACCACGTGCATCGAGAAGTTTCAATTACAATCTAGCCAGCAGAAAACCTACCACCTATATGTGACCCAGTTAACCATCCAGCCGCCGATCAACGGATCAGCTAGATACCTAACCCCCGTGAAACTTCGTTGAACTGTGATAAAGCCAGTCAGCTGCCGGTTCATCGTCGATTCAGGAATTCACTAGGTAACTAGAAACTCGACGACCCAAGTAATCGAGCTGGAAACGTAGACCAACGACGGATTTGGAAGACCACGGTTGCAAGTATTAACGGTTTTTTTCAAGACTACGCCGTTAGTTCCTTCTTACTTTACCTGTTTTAGTCTCAAATCACTGACTATTCGAGTTATCATATATAGTTATTTAATTTTGATAACGGATAAAATAATAATAAACATATTATACAAAATGGCAAAAATTGTATAAACATATAAATCTTAAATGTATAGCACAAAATCGAGTTAATGTAAAATTATTAACATGAACAATTCTAGCTATTAATTATCAGTAATATATTCGTATTTCTAATACCATAATATTTATAACGTTTTAAATAATTTGTATGTACCTATTTTTAACTCATTCAAAAATCAAAAATATGAGTAAGGATTTTTAGATTTTATATTGCTTAATACTAAAGATTAATTTTATACACATAATTATTTTATAAAAATGGACTAAAAAAATGACATAAGTTAAATATATTTGAGCACATGTAATATTTTACTATAAATTATTATAGACTCAAAATTCCAAAAACATTTAATTGTGTACACATAATACATTATATTTATGTTATACCTGATAAAGTCACGCCTAATTGACTATCGTGGTCGGCCGCAAATCGTTGACTACCATATTGTTCATCTCGTCCACTGCAGGTTTATACTAATGTCATTAACTATACATTAAACGAAATTTAATAAAGAATTTTCGAATAGATTTATATAGGTATCCCAGTTACCTAACCAAATTGATTTTATTTTTAAATATTTATATTGCTTTCTTTAAGTTTAATTTCCCAAATTTTATTCCATTTATTTTTCATTTACAAATTTAATTTGTGTTCTGCAACAGGAGATTTGTAATTTTTAGATTTTTGATATTTCTCTAATGTTCATTAAACCTAATATGTATAATACATTGTATATATTATATTTGTTTGATATTCATAGCACATATCGCATTCTTTATAATAGAGGATCCAATCACTTTATTAAGAATTCCAACTGTCCTAAGTTTTTTCAATTACTTACCTATTTGAATTTTCTAACCATTTTTGTAAAATTAATTATTTTTCGTTTCCATTAAATTGAGTAATTCATTTTAGTTTTTTTTTTTTTATCAAAGTTGAAATACGTATACTCAGTTATTAGTACATTTTATTATTTTTTGGATTTTGGGTTTGTAATAACTTAAATGGTTTTAGTGATTTACATAAATTTGCAAATTTGCTATATACAAAATCTTCTTTCATTGTCTTCTACTGCTAACATTTGCCTTTAATTTTACTCAAGATGGGTTTGGTTTACAAGGTAGGTACCTATTTATATTTTATACTTGTGTACAATGTGTTGATAAATTTAAATTATAAAAATTATAAGGCAGAGAATTTTTATTTTGTATAAAAATAATAAATATCTAAATATAGATAACATTTAATAAGATTGACCAAAAAATATCCAATTAAGTACCTACGCTAATTTTGATCTACACAATAAGTCATATAAAATCCATATGGCTATCTCAATAATGTGTGTTAACATGTCACAAAAATTATAATAATGTTTAACGAAATGCCGAGTTTCAGCCTTTTTCATTTAGTTTTGTTCTTGTATTTGTCGATTGAATATAGATAAAATCTCTATTAGCGTGCATACATATTATCTTAATTATTAATATGTACCTTAATGAATTATTTAAATAATTTAAACATTGACATAATTTAATGAAATATAGTGCACCTAACTTTCAAAAATATTATCCTGATTTTATGTTTGATTTGATTATTATTCAAGTTTTGTACAAATTCTGAAGGTGAAATTATCCAAATGTATCCTCAATATACTGAATAGACTATATATGTGTAGTACCAAACAACATTTAATGTAAGATATATGGTGGAAGTAGGAACATACACCTGATAATAACACATTTTAAAACTTAAACATAGACAAATTAAATAAAGTATCATACCAACTAGTACGTATCGTATTTTACATGTAAAACCGAATTTTATTATATTGGCCAGAAATTATTTCAGAAGCATAGTAAATTTCATTTTTTTTTTAGTATAACGAATTTTTGAATAAAATAATAGCTATAGGTACGTATAGATATTCTGGGCTAATGTTCCTATAGTGTTGTACGCTAATCACATTAACTGTCAATGTAAAATAAATAATTAAATATTCTAAATCCACCATCGCTATTGTAATGAATATACGTATAAATAAATATCAGATTAAAAAAATTTGAAAATCGAAATTGTAATATTAAAACATTTTTAATTATTGTGTAAAACGAGAAACTTTAAAACGTATAAGATAGTCTGTTTTGTGATGTAAAAAACAATAACATCAAATATGTATTTTTAAATCGGTCATGTCCCAGTGAATAATGATAATGAAATGTGGAACGTAAATCATTGATTTTAGAATTGTAGGTAATTAGTTTGTGTTTAGTTAGTTATAAAAACGTTTGCGTGATATATGCTTCGTGAGTTATGCTGAATATTCAGAGATTAAATATAACATTACGGGCGACCTCCCACCGGCAAGCTTATCACTATAACTCTCGCGAATACACTCGTATCGTGTATAATACTATATCGTGCACACCGACCGACCGTCACGGTTATAAGGACGGAGATATAAATGAAAACAACGAATTTTAAATTTACATGTTTAAACCGACAACACCGTCACCACCGTAAATCACTACCGACCACCACCATCACCATTGTCATCATCACCAGTATCACCGTCTTTCCACACCGTCCACTGCTGTCGCACCTACCATATTACGATATATATATATATATATATGTATTTGTATATTTTATTTCACATTTTAATTGTTAGCTTATTCTTATACAACTTTCCCCGCTGGCCGGCCCACTGTATGGTGTCCCCTCATACCATTTTTTTTTTTTATATATTTTTATTTTTCAATAGTAGAACGGCAACTCGGTATTACAAAAAAAAAAAAAAAGTAGCGATAATTTATTTTCAAAATACCTTATACGGTCCACAATATCGGAGACAAGAAAAGAATCAGCCAAGTCGTTGTACAGCTAATCGATGTTTGTTTAGCACATATCCAGTGAAAACAATTATTACATGATTGGTTAAAATTATATTATTTTTAAAATTAAAAATCGGGAATTATTAGATTGGTAATAGTTTACCCATATTTAATAATACTGTCATTTGAGAAATTTAATTTCAGAAATTTGTTATTTTTACGACAATTATCGGAAATTCGTCGTAGTGATATGATACGTGTGATTAGACATATTTCGCCTCATACTAAGTAGAAAAGTCGCAGCTCTTATTTAGGATTTCGCAGGTATAACTTAAATGACTGATTGAATCCTTGCAGTGTATTGTTGGCATCGCATGTACCCCAAAATTCTGCGTGTAGTACTTTCTCGAAATTTCGAATATGTATAGGAATTGAAATTCATAATAAAATAAAGCGTAAAAAAATGTTAATAAACAATGCCTAATATATTTGTTATTATTATTAATATTAAACCGTATTTAAAATATTGATGTAATGATAATGTAAATGATACTACATAATATATTGGGATCCGGGGATTTGGGGGGGGGGGTAATAGATATAAAGGTATATGGTGAGCAGTTGTAAAAATCTAAAAACTTACGTTTATCCTGTATCCTCTTTTATATAATACATATATAGTCCGTTCGTACATACCATGTATATATAATAATATAATAATAATTTTATATTTTAGTAACAATTATAATTATAATAATGTATTATTATATATCCATGGTACATACAGACATACAACATATAGAACACATAGGAATATTGTTATATGTTATGCTCTCTGGTGATACGGTGGGTGGATCGGTGAAGGTGTGTTCAGGACTTTGACGATGTAGTGCGGTGGCGGAACTGTGTAGGAGTAGTATAGTCGATGAGGGTGTGATATTTTTTACCTATTGTTAATCGCCTTTGTATTCAATTATAAATATATAGTTACTACAATAATATACAATAATATATATACTTATAATTTTATAATATTTCATTATATAACCAGGGTAGACATGAATGATAATTGTTTAATATATTTAGTAGTTTTTTGTTTTATTATGCATTATATTTGTTATCGCAGTTCGCGATAACGCTTATAATTTAAATTTACACGCGAAAACTATATTGGTAGGAGGTGTACTTAAGTACCTACTTCTTTCATCGATTGGTTGGCATACGTGGGCGTAGCAAATGGATAGAGGATACTATAGTTTATTATATAATAAAAATTCCTCTATACATTCTTTTTTTATTAGGTACAGCTCTGGCACTATTTGATAGGAAGGCAATTCTTACAGGATACATTTCCGTTCAGGATCCTTTATGAGATACGGCCATTATGTTTTCCATAAAAATCCCATTCAACGGATTTTACTGAAAATCTGTTTTCTTCTTATCCGATTTTGAGTCCCAACTCAGTATGTTTTCTTATTATGTTACAAGAAGTTGTCTTATCGAGTTATAAAATATTGACATGATTTTCAATCATGGATGTTCCAATCAAGTCGAAGACCTCCTGTACCCTCTCACCCTTGTAAATACACTACTGAGTATGTTACTATACTCGTTCCATATGGCTATCTCAATAATGTGTGTTAACATGTCATTACATGTTACATTACATGTTACATTGTTACATGTAACATGTACATGATACATTACATTAATTTTGTTCTATAAACAAAATTACCTTTACCTATTTCTTTACACACAATATGTACAACAGTGAAACCACTTTTCAACATGTTGCCAACTTATTCATGTTAATACAATACATTCTTCCCTTGGACAAATTTATTTGATCGATTCCCCAACTTATTTATCTGTTCATCTGACAGCAACAGCAGTACTTGTTGAATGGCTCTGGTAAATGTTCCTCGATTATTTTGGAAGGTAACCACTCACACCAGTCCATCTGCTCTTGGGATAGGCTCCTTCACCTTACTCAATGACCATGAGGCTGGGATGCTAGAGTTATCCTTTAAGAGAACAATCGTCCCAGGACATATATTAGGGTATGTCTTCCCCCATTTACTGCGAATTTGGAGATTTTATAAATATTCATCTCTCCACCTTCTCCAAAATTTGTGTGTTAGATGTTGAGTTAGTCGTCAACGATCAGTGCGATTTCTGGGTGAGTCTGTGCTCTCTTGTAGCATTGCCAACAATGGACCACTTATCAGGAAGTGTCCTGAGGTTAAAGCTGCACAGTCTTCAGGGTCTTCTGTGAGTGGAGATAGAGGTCTTGAATTCAGATAGGTCTCTACCTGGCATAAAACTGTATTGAATTCTTCAATAGTAGAACTGCATTACCAATTATCCGCGTTAAATGATGTTTTGTCGATTTAATTCGAGCTTCCCATAGACCACCTTGATGCGGAGCTAGTGGAGGAATAAAGTTGAATTTAATACCATGGTCCACCGCGTATCACTGTACTATATATTTGTGTTTGTTTAATTTCCATAGTTTCTTCAGTTCATTTTCTAAACCTCTAAAAGTTGTCGCATTGTCTGAGTATATTTTTCGATATAATCCTCGACGGCTCACAAACCTTTTTAAAGCTGCCAAAAAAGTGGAAGTTCTTAGGTCAGATACCAACTCTGCCTTTGTGGAGAAGCACACAAACAAACAGTTATATCCGTCGGTTTATACAGAGCGACGTAACATACTTTGCTTGGTATAAAATTGTCCACCATAATCCACCCAGACACTTCAAATGGTCGCGAGGGTTTGAGTTTTGCAGTTAGTAGATTGCCCATTTGCTGGGTAACTGGTTTCCTTTGGCTGATCATACAACGTACACAGGAATGTATGATACGACGCACAGTGGATCGTCCTCGAATAATCCATTAAGTTCTGCGTAGCATAGTCATATAAAATTCTTCTACCATTCCTAAATGTTATAAATATGTATATAATAAATATAATAAATATGTCCCAAATTATAAATTTTATATTATCACATCTGTTTTTGTTTTTCATTATTTTAATTCTTAATTATTTAAATTGAGAAGATTTGAAACTACTAGGAATCAGAGATGGAGAAAGGATACCAATAGAAAGCCATGGCGAGGTATAGTGAATGCGGCAATGGCTCTAAACGGCCTCGAATAAGCCTATAATAATAATATATAAAAGAGATAAAATAAACAACAAGTGTGTGAGTTTAATAGATTGTCACTATGCGATCATATAATATGACACCACTATATCTGCTTGTCAAAGTATGTAGATATGCACAAAAAGAGATATCTCAATATTTATCTTAACTGTTACGTGACTGAAAAAGTATTTGGGTACCTTTTTAGTTTTTAATTCCATTTTTTCAGGGTTTTTAGTTTATATGATTTGTAATTTCGTGACATCTCTAAATATCATTTATAGTTTATGCAATATTTGTTTTGATTAAATAATGCTTAATTTTTTACCTTAAAATAGGTAATATTTTCAGTTTTACACCTTTGAGAACGTAGTAGGTGTTTGAGTACATCTATATTTCTTATATTAATTTAGATTAAATGTATAAACATTTTTTAGTTAAATTAACTTTGATAGGTAATCATATTTATTGATAATTAACATAAAATTATTAATATTACAAAATAAGTTATTTTTTAAAAGTTTAGTAGATATTATGACTGATTTATGTGAAAAATAATACCTTATAATGACGGTATAACAGCACTTAAAGTTGTGTGTAGTACGACACAATTAGTATAATATGTGTAATAGGAAAATACAAATTAGTATATATGTTAATCAAATTAGCATAAAATAATTAGGAAAATAAACAGAACACATAAAACAAAAAACCACGAGCTGTTTAAGAGTTAATTTCGCCAGAGGGCGTTTATTTCTGGCACGCGATATTCATCGCCCGTTAGGTTTCCCTGGCGTGGGTGTCCAGCCAGGGGGTGGTCGTGACACCACTAAATTACGTGTGGTTTGGGTATCACCACAGGGGTATATTAATCCACCCTTTTATGTAAGAGACCATCCGAAATGAGTTACGTGGTGGTGCATTTCACGGCGTTTCCCTGTTTGGCCACCGAGAAGTCCGATATCGTCCTACTCACGTTTCGGGGTCTTCGGATTGCTAACCCATGAAGGTGTCGGCGTAGAATGGTATATCTGTTTTCCACCGTGGCAAACAAGTTATCGGCTGGGGTATCGAGGGTTCCTGTGGCGGTTGTCATTGTGGCTCCTTCCGGGCGTTCATCCAGCTGATCCTCATCTACCGAGAGGCTCGGAGCCAGTTCCCGCGAGAGAATATAAGGGGCTTCGTTGCGCACCTCGGATATACGTGTCGTGCTGAAATCCAAATTGGCCAGCTGCAGTGACCACCTGGTCAATTTGAACTATGTGTCTTTGAACCTATGTTACCACGTTAGGGCTGCGTTATCTGTAAACAATTCAAACCTGCGTGATTCGAGGTAGGGTTGAAACTTGTCCGTCACCCAGATTATGGCCAAACACTCGCGTTCCACTGCAACGTACCGTTTCTGTGTTTCGCTAAACTTTTTGCTTGCATAGGTGATAATTTGCCGTCCCTTCGGGTCATCACTCCTTTGGAAAAGAACGGCGCCTGCTCCTATTTCGCCCGATTTGTAAACAGAATGAATTTCCATAATCTGGGGGGGGGAGACATTATGGGGAGTCGTAAAGGGCACTTTTGATATCTTCAAATGTTCTTTGTTCGGCCTCCGTCTAAACTCATTTCACTCCCTGTTTTAAACGGTCGGTTATTGGTACAATTATATCTGCGTAATTGTCGACGAACTGGCTGTACCGATTGCACACTCCTAAAAACTTACGTATATTCATAACTTTATGTGGTACCGGAAAGTTTTTATACATTCCAACTTTTCTGGTTGCTTTTGGATATCCTCAGAGTCTACAATGTCTCCAAATATGAAATTTCAGTTGATCCGATTTCGCATATTTTTATGTTGTACGTCAGACCGTACCTCATCAGGCTTTCGAAGACCTTGTTCAAGTGGTATCAGTGTTCGTCCGGGCACTTCAAAAATATTACTATATCGTCTAGGTACACCTGTATGAACTCATCCAAATATCCTCTCAGTACCTCGTTCATTAACCTTATAATGGTCATAGGGTTGTTCTTAAGCCTGAAGGGTAGGACTCTAAATTGAAAGAACCCTCGACTAACCCTGATTACTGAGTATTTTCGTGCGTTTTGGTTCAACGTTACCTGCCTGCATCTGGATTTCAAATCTAAAACGATGAACATTTTCATGCCCCTCATTTGCTGATACAATTTGTTTAGATCCGGCATCGGGTACGCGTCAGATTTGGTCACGTCATTGAGTCGCCTGTAGTCGATGTAGAGGCAGGGTGCTGCGTCCTCTTTTATCGCCAATAAAAAAGGTGCGGCCCAAGAAGAAGTGTTCAGTTCAACCAGGCCCTGTTCTTCCACATCCCTAACTTTTGTATCGATTTTCGATTGTTATTTCTTCGGATAGCCATTCGATGCGGCCATCCGTTTTAGATTGCGAATAGCTTAAAAAATTGCCGAGTAATCAGGTTTGTTACTGTATCATCACATTTTATTTGGCTGAATTTTTTGTTTTTTAGTTTTCTTAAGTGACGACCAATACTAATAACAATATATTGTGAAAAAAATTAATTTTCTTTCAAATTCTGATTTTTGTATTTTTATTTAGTTTACAATACGTATATTTGAAAATTATTTTAAATATTTACCCCCTTTTAAATCATGAAATAAATGTATCAACTTTTGATTTTTAAATGAAAACCTCTATTTTTTTTTTAATATTTATGTAGAGATTAAAAAAAAAAAAAAAATTATAGCGTTTAAAATTTAATTTCAAATGTGCCATTTTTCCAAAAAGCCGATTTGAAAATCGAAATAAATGGAAATAGGAGACACTTTGTTTTGTACAATTACGCTTGCATGAGTATTATCCATTTATAATAATCCGACCAACAGCATCAACATCAATAATTATTGAATAGATAAACGTCATACTATAGGTACGCAGGTATACAAGACGTGTGAAATCCTGTATAGGACGTAATCTGATATCATTGAAGCCATTTAAATCAACAGTATCATTATTAACATTTCTAATTTTTCTATAATACATTTATAATTAAGAAAAATTAATTTAATTTTGTTTTGTTCTATAATTTCAAAACGAATATTTTATTTTTTATACATATATTATATGTACCAATATTTAGGTACCTATATTATATGTATGTTGAAATATAAACAACCCCAATAGGTACTCTAACAGCAAAAACGTGCAACTGCAAATTACTAGGTAAAAATTAATTTAAATACGTAATTTTGTATTTTTGTTTGGATAATACTTTTAAATTAATTATTAATTACGTTTACTTAAAGTTCAATCATATTTCTTTCTTTCAATGTTAATTTGAATAATGAATTATAACATTTTAATAATTACATTAATTCATGAAGCTGTAACTGTTAATTTTAATAGGTACCTATCAATTAATATAATATATTAAATAATAAATTTTACATTTAGGGTATGAAATACAGATAAGGAATGTAGGTACTTTTAGAATAGAAAATAATGTTTTATTCATGCGGATAAGTATGTGTTTCTTATATTTTATAATTTAATTTTTTTTTTCAAATTAATATTTTTTTCTATCCTAAATGCTTAAACACAAATTTAAGTAGTTGCATATGTTGCTGTTAGAATCACGACATCCACAAATGTGCGTAGTAATTACTGTGATTCATATCCGGGTATAATCTAAGTATATTTGTCGATAATGCATCGTCATAATCACTAATATTTCAAAAAAATGTATTCTAACTTCAAAATTACAAAATAAATAACAGATTTTTGTCAAAGCTATACATTATTATTAACATTTATTTTTGAATTAAACAAATATACATATTCATTTCAATATTTAATGAAAATATTATTGAATTAACAATGTATAATACATAATATTATTTAATAATCAAATAAACAAATTTAAAATAATTTATTTCATTTTATTTCTTATATGTGCAGATTGGCAAAATAGGTACTACATTTATTTTAATAAGCTTCAAAAATAAAAATGTTACTTATAATGTAGGTAGGTACTCTAAAAATACACTATTAAGAACTATTAATTGTCATAAATTGAACTTTCTGTGATTACAAACGGCACGGTCATGACATTAGGAATGTGAGTGCTAGTAGAGCTTACTTAGTGGTAATTAATCAAACTAATTGTAGAGCTAGCAGCGCTTACGTAGTGGTGATTACTAGAACTACCACCCATGCATCGAATTCTGATCCCGGGCGTATCTTACAAAATAACTATCGATGACTAACCGGTGGTTCTTTACAATCGTGGCATAAACAGAAACGTGTTTACTGGCTAACGTTACTGTCGTCGCCGACGACCATCCGCATAGTTACAACTCTACCGGGTGTAGATGGAGCCCTAGCCGAGGTGCGAGGTGGGGCTGCGCTAGACCGACGGGTTTTCGTCAA
>JAIPRL010010094.1:0-16243 GCA_025469235.1 Pemphigus obesinymphae
TATCATTGCTTTCAAATTCAATACATCCACCAAAAGTACCCTGCCCAGTAGCGAAGTGCATCCACCAATACTGACACCCGACGAGCGAAGTGCTTCCACAACCTACTGACCGGCTTTTTTTTATTGTATTTTATAATAATTTTAGGAACTTGATCTAATTTATTACATAGGTATTTATAATATACTTAACATATTTGAACATCTAATTAAAATGTGCAGGCTTCTCCTCCATCCCTTCCAAAAACAATCTAGCACTGGATCTGAGGACACTGCCTATATTGTAGCCCCTATTTTAGTGTGAAGTACAAAACACAAAGTGTGCAATACGTGAATGCAAATGTGCAGTACAAAAAAAAAGTGTGTTGGGGTAAATATATTGTTTGTATATAAACGTATACCTGTATTTATATAAGAATTTTTTCCAGAAAATGACAATGGGATATATAGTATTTTGGAAATGCATGGTCGGTACACCTCAGCCCTCGAGGTGTCTCCTAGGAGTCCTTGGAGGGATTCCCCTTCCCACAAAAACGTGGGACAGGATTATAACGGGACAACATTGAGAAAACTAATATTTTTGGAATATTGTCGGGATACTTCGGGGTATCCTTTGAGAGATCTCAACGGGACTCTCATACGCCATACGGGACGGTATTAAATCTTAAATATTAATTAGAATTAAAATAATAGTCAATATATAATATGGATAAATGTAAATTTGTTCCAATACAACGAATCGGATGTCTCAAAATATATTTTTATAAAATGTTAGATCGATTTTGAAAATTATTATTAAAATAATTAGATTTCGGTTATCCTGTTAGGTAAACCGTTATAATCTTTAGTCTTTATACGATAAAGAAAAGCAATTCTATGACGTTTCGGCTTCATAATGAAAAGAAAGTATAAGAATAATTGAACAGGAGTCAAAACCCATATATACCTATAATAGTCTATACTTACCCAGATATCAATATATCATAATATATACCTGATATTATTTAATAAATACTCATTACATTTCCTATGTGTATCTGCAGAGACCACAAGTAGTCTTGAGTAGAGTTTTGGTAATTTTTATAGTTACACATTTATAATGTATATAATGTAAAAGCTAAAAACCTATGTAATTTGTCGATTTCCCACCTATTCCTAATATCACTTGCCATCACATTCCCTCATTTCTTTTTCGATCAAACTGCCTCGGCCTCTTTCCTCCTTAATACATACTCGAGCCATCTTAATCTATTTTCGCTCATTTTGTCAACTATCGACGTTACTTTAATCCTAGGTACCTCTTATATATAGGTATACTCATTCCTTATTTTGTTTTCTCCATATCTTATCTTACCTATTTATAAGATTATTATAATTATCTATAAGATAATACTGTAAAAACGTCAAAGTTATATAATACAAATATGTATATGAATAAAAAAAACGTGAACATTTACATAATTTAATGTGATTGTTAAAAACGATTATTTAATACGAAAAGGCAGCGTAAAAATATTAATATTATATGAACTAAAAGCGTTATAACTCTGAAAGTTTCTGATGCTAAGTATATATATGATCACGAAAATATAAACACACCATATATAAGGGTTTGGTGTAAAGATCCTGTAAAGCAACCGAATACGTAAGTTGTATACCGTAATACGCCGATAGTGTGTGGCCTGAAACCGGCCGTTTTAAAAACCGTAGATCGTGACGAGAATAATCTGAGCAAAAAAATCTGAGAAAATATTCCTATATACGGTAGTTTTAATGACAATAAATCACACACGGTGTATGGCAGTCACCGTGTAGGTACTGTACAAACTATATCGTATATATTGTTGCTAAAACCGAAAGTGTGTGGGATGCGTCGGTATACGAATAAAACTGTACGAACTATACTGACGTATACGCAGTACCGCATATCGTTGTTATCGTTGTTAAATAACGGATGGTAAAAGATATATATTTTGCTAAAAAAAATGAAAAAATCACGTGGGCGTTAAATTAGATTTATACTGTTTTCTTGCAGACCTATACTAATAATATAATACATTTGTAATAATATTAAATCACCCAATATACTATATTATATACAAATAAACATTGAACGAATTAATTCTGTGTAAGCCATTTCAATAAAATTCCCCTTCCTATTTTATTTTATGATATCCAGAGAATTATATTTTTGTAGTAAGCCGAGAAGGGTAGTGCTGTATTAATTATGTATAAGCACTTACAAATGTACTTACGCGTAAAACACTTTTATTTTATAGAAAAATTGAATCTACAACAATTCGAAGCATCCGAAATGCATGCCAAAAATAAAAAACGTCCGAATTGCATGCAGCGTTTAAAATGGGTTTATCCGAACTACATGCGGCGTTTAAAATGGGTTTGTCCTGTTCAGGGTTATTATGTTTAGAACATTTTGTTTAAAACGTTGGAAAAAACATTGATTTTGTTTAAAACACCTGTTTTATACATCAATAAAAAACATTCGTTTAAGACAGCGTTTTTAGTCATTTTTAAATTTTACAAATCTAAATAATACAATATTTTAAAATCTATAATGTACATAAAATTTTTAATAATTGGTTTTATAATTTATTTTAAGAGAGGAGGTACCTTGTACCTACACAAAATATTTAGTACTTAATGCCATTATTATTTAGTATTTTTAATTACCTATACATTTTATGATTCTATCTTAGAAGTTTTGGGGCAAGTCAGTGGTGTAGCCAGGATTTTTATTTGATGGGTGGGAAGCTGAATATTTTTTAAGAAAGAAAAAGATCGTTCCAAATTAATTGTGTCACTGTGCTAAGACGTATTCACGGTATCACGAAGGTTATAAACCACGGACTAAAAGATATTTTTTCAATTATTACCGATATATCAACCACAATAATTAAATAATTATATTTATAAGCTACTACTTATAAAACATTGCTCATACACGGCTCATATGACTTCATTAATTAAAAGAATATGATTTTATTATTTATCACAGAATAATATACACCTAAAAACTACTATATACTCGTGTGTATTGATAATCTACCTACTATATAGGTACCGATTAATAAACTTCATATTTTATTGTTCATTAATGAAGTTTAATATTTACAAAAATATTTTTATAGACAATAATTTTAATTTATTATTTTTTCTATATGCATTTTTAAATTTGGCTTTTTTCCGCTAAATTATTATTTGAGTTTTTTTTCGTGAAATTTTTTTTTGGTTTATGTTTCTGTTTAATTACAGAAAATACGGTTCATCAATTTTTGATTACCAGACCAAAATATTCGTATTTTTAAAAAACCGTGTTTAAAACATGTTAAAAAAACATCATAAAAAACGTTTAAAACGGTTATTTTTGTTCTTTTTAAAAAAAATTTTTTTTACAACCCTGATCCGAATTGCATGAAGTATATATACTTACTTAAGATAAGTCTATTTAACTAACTAAAAACTTAACTATGTAACATTTTCTTTTCCAATTTAACAGACTTATATAGGACTATAGGCAAAAATAATAATAACTGGTGTGGTTAAAAATATTTAGATTTTTTAATTACGTCATATTTACATAAATTATATTTTTACTTTTAGCACTGCTTGCGATTCGAACAGATATATTTTAAACGCCGCATGCAATTTCGACACTACGTTACAACCTGCTTTAATTTTTTTCTGATGCATGCATTTCGGATGCAACCGCGGTGATAATTAAGCCTGATGAAAATTGAATGCAATTATTTATAAAAAAATATCAGTTTAAAAATGTAGGTATAGTAATAATAATAATAATTAAAAAAAAAAAATATAGGTACTATGTATAATATGTAACAAATAACAATAATAAAAATCAAAATTAAATAAAAAAAAAATATATATATATAGGTATATTGATTAAAAAAAGCTAAATATTTTGAGCATTTGAGCAATACTTTTTAAAAAGTTTTCTATCGATCTAGAATTGAATTGTTGAAAAATATTCTTAATTCTGCTGAATCTTTGTATTTTTTATTATTATTATTATTATTTTTTTTTTTTATATTGGTTTTGGTACGATCGTATACCCGCGTATTCGTTTTATTTACTTATCCCTATACTTATTTTAGAATTTCAACGTTATGGCAGTATACGCCGTATACCCTTCACTGCACCACTGTGTATAGAGTGTAAAAAGTGTGCTAAAATACTAAAACTTGTAGTTTATTTATTAATTTCAATGATCACATTTTAAATACACGATGATTCCTAGCTATAAGGTCATAATAAATGCCTACTGCTTATATTATATAGTAGGTTGGATAAAACTAAACTTAAAACTTTAAAATCTCCTTAAATAATTGCAGGTTTCAGTGGTATTATCTATAAACTTATAATGATAAATAGTTATTTTATTACAATACACCTATAGTTAATTAGTTATTTACATTTATGTTTTTACTTTATTATATATTTATTTTTTAAATTTAGAATAAATGATTTAAAATTATTTTAATAATTATTTCTATAATTATTTTCTATGCTTGAATATTTTGAATATGCACCGTTATAAACTATTTTTACCTATTATTTAGTATTTAATATAATATATTATTGTCAAGCCATATAGGTATTAATTAAGCAGAAACAATTTTATTTTGACTGTTTTACAAATTTTATTCACGGTAACTTTTTTTTGAGGATAATATTTTAGGGATGAATATTTTTTTAATTTCATGCCAGGTTTAACTAAATGCTTTGCAACGGTCACCCAAGTTATTTTAAATCATTTCAACTACTGTACACAAAATAGAAATATTTTTGCCAATACTAATAATAATTAAGTTAGAAGCTTACTTCCTTTTTGTTTAATTTATTCATTTCCAGACTATAATGATATTTAATAAATTTCTTTCATTAGAAAAACCCATTAATTTATAGGATATATATGAAAATGTGTGTATAGATATTGTGAATATTTAGTAGCTACAAATTCAGGGCCATCCCTGGGGGATTCACCCCCCCCCCATCTTCGGAAAGCAGTCGGCAAAATTAAGTTCAGTCGGCAAATAGTAGAAAAAGTCAATGGCCTTTTTTTCATTTGCTAGTTACGTTTTGAATGAAGAATTTTGGAAATTTTTCAGGAAATTATGCAGCAACGAAATATTTTTCGGAATTTGAAGTCGGCAAACTATACATTTTTAAGATTTTAGTCGGCAAAATGGGGGAAAAACTGATTACTTTTTTTTTTTTTTTGCTTATTTTATGTTTTAAGGAGAAGTATTATATTATTTTTTCGCATTTTCACCTCCTCCCTTCCCAAAAGAAAAAATCTTTCTTTGAGATGGCCCTGGCTACAATAGCTCTTCATAGATCGAAAAAAGAATTGTAAAAGAAGGATTACATTATATAAATCAGTTAAGTTATTGTAAAATTACAAACAATACCTAGTTGTGCATAATTAAAATTGTAAAAATCGAATATACTTATATCTAATAAAAGTTCAATCACAAACATTGTCAACAGTATAGGTATAATATACAATATATTATTCAAATTGTATCGTAAAATAGTACCTACCTAATGAATAAAAGTAAAAAAAAAAAACATATAGAATTTCAATTTTCATGAATATTAAGTATAAAATAGTTTAAAGTATGTAAACATATCATCATTCATCATAATATATTAGCTAGATTATAAACCTATTATAAAATATCGATATATATAAACACATCGTTTTATAAATCGATAATGGTATTATATATTGATTTTGTACATATTATATACGGACTGTGGAGTGTCTCACCAATATATATTATTTACTATTTCGAATAAAATAAATCATTATCGAACCACTTAAAAATGGTAAATCGTCGTGGGACACTCGGTATACATGCATTGCTGCAGTAGGTACATATATATATATATATATATATATATATATATACATTATACAATATACATATAATATTAAAAATAACCTATTATGTTTATTAGTTTCATAAATATACATAGATGTTGTTGTATATCCACTGTGTTTTAAATGTATTATAAATATACCTATTGATTTCATATAAGTATGCCATATAATGAATGAAATTTTTAAATTACGTCTAAAAACGACGATAAGAATTTTATACGTAATAGGTACGACCTTCCGCAATTATTCGATTGTAAAAAGTTGAACACATTTCCCAAGGATCATTTGAAAACAATTAAAATAAAATCGGATTAATTATCTCGTAAAATGCATAAAACAATAGCGAAGACTAATAATACTGAATAGGATGAAAGACGATAAGGGGCGCCATTCAAGTATTACGTAAGCATCTAGAGAGGAGGGCAAGTTTACAATAAACTGCCATTTTCTGACAAGTGTGAAGGCGGGGGGGGGGGGTCAAAACCATGTCGACATCGACGTCAGTAAATTGAATAATACGTAATTTAAACAAAGAGACAAACATTTTATAGGACTGGTGACCAAAAAAGATCATTATTCTTTATTTTATATTATGTTTAACTTATGCTGATGTGATTATGCGGTGGGAGGTCTGCCATTTGCTGACAAGGGGGAGAGTAGGGAGTCTAAAAACCCCAAAAGTGTGCTGACGTAATACTTGAATGGCCTCTCAATTTATACATTTAAAAGTGTATATAAAATCTATATATTATACTAACATATACCTACCTAATACCATTGATTAAAATATATACTATTAAATTTATATTTATAGGTACTTACGTTAAAAGCAATGGCATTATTTCAGTTTTTAAAAGGGAGGGACAACAGTTTTGACCAGCCCAATAACTGAAAAAAAAAACCGCTCGCCAACTTCTTTCCGCGTACATTTTATTTCGGTAAAATTACCAATATTACTGTCTGACATAATTTTATATTTATTTTCATAGGCACAAATAGCCTAATTTTTCGGACGGAATATTGACAAAAAAAAAAAACGACGACTAGAGACTGAATAAATATATGGCAGGTACCTATAGTTGATCAGGATTTGTTTATGCCGGGCACTATAGAATAGGTATAAGGAATTTAAATATACCTATATTAATATTTATTTATGGAAACCACCGCTAAAGAACGTATAAAATAAAAAGCCAGTGGTAAAAGTATCAAAATATAGTATAGGCACATGAAGTGTACACAGTACACAGCACAGTGTAAACCGCTATTACATAGTGCTTGGGTTTTAATTTGTTTTCTCCATATTATTATACTGATATTTGTGGAAATCAATAAGTAAAATAACTATAGTAATAGACTAGGTATAAATAGGTTTCTATTATAAGTTTTTTAGTTCTAACCAGCGGCGTATTTACGGGGAGGGGGGTGTCCCGGGTTCTGACCCCCCTCCAAAAAGCAAAAAAAAATCATCAAAATGTATCATTTCAATTATTATTTATTTTAAATTATTAATTATTAATTAATTTACTAAATAATATTATGTATTTTCTTTTTCATTTATTTTTATTAATTATAACATATTGAATTGTGCAGCACCGAAATAATAAATTCTGTTTTTTTTTTTTATCTGAATTTAAAAATTGAAAATACGCCACTAGTTCTAACCATACTATTGATAGCGTCTATCGATCTATGTTGAATATTATTATTTATTTTACGAGTACGCCGAGCATGCATATATAGAGTGACTATATTATACGTCGACATAGTTTTTCGGCATAGCATCCGTTGTCCCGACAATCTTTCAACGTTTTTTTTTAAAGTAGGTCCCATATAATAATGTAAAAAAGCAAGAAATTTAATCGTCAATATTTTTTTTTTACTAAATTAATTTGTCATATTTTTGTAATTTATGGAAAAATAACTTTTGGTCGTTTATTTGCCGTTTTTCAAAGCAATTTCTCGATTTTTGTGTAAAATTTACGCGAATGACGGTTTTTTTTTTATATTAACTTAATTTTACAAATTAAGTTAAAATGGTGATACAAATACACCATTGGGGGGGAGATTCATAAATAACCCGATACTGGCCCGCTGTCAATAAGGGGGGAAATGCCCACCTTGCACCCCCCACCCAATATACGCCACTGGTTAAAAGTGTAAAGCGTCCCACACATTATGCGATGTATCGTACAATGAGTCGTACGACAATCGTAGGCGAAAATCGTAACAACTCGTAGTGTGTAATTTTTGACACATATCACGCATACAACTTGTGAAACTACGAGTTGTACAACTAGTCGTTTATAACTACGATAATGATTATACTCTAATCACCATTTATTAATGATAGTACCCTATTTAGTGTAATTTTGAAAATTATTTTTTATTTTTTTTTACGTTTAAAATCATTATAACACATTAAATACAGATATTATTATATTATTACATATATACAGGGGTGTAACTAGCTAAAAAGCTACTTCAGGTCGGTCAAATCGTATATTTTCAGTCGGTTATTCGTGAAAGTTAAAAATAAATTGTTGACCTTTTTTTTTTATTGACTTATTTACGTTTAAGGAAGTATTTTAGGTATTTTGAGTAAATGGACCTTTTATTTTTGTTCATACAAAGTTAAGTGCAAATATATATATATATATAATATATCCATAATATGAAATAATATGTATTATATTTCAATAAATTATGGTGCATATGTAAAAAAAAACCAAAGCTAGTATAGAAATAATTACTTTTTGCATTATTATTGGATTAGGGTAAAAAGGAGAAACCTAGAAAATGGTGTGAAATTGGTTACTACAATGTAATACGTATATTCATACATAAATTATAGTTATAGTACACGAATTACGTTACAATGAGCCTAAATACTTCAAAATCGATACACGTTCCAATCGGTCGTTTATCAAACCCCGTTGTACGATAGATATTATGTATGTTCAAACTCGGTTTTGTCGTACAGCATGTATAGTAACTATAAGCCCACACACGTTACGATAATCGTTTGGCAAATCGTATCAAACCAAATTGTACAATGTATTGTACAATGAATCGTATCGGCTGTGGGATGCTTTTATTCTGTGGCTTAACTATCGCGGTAGATTGTGGCTGCAGTGCACCTAAATTGGCTAAATTCTACATCGTAGTAGATATTATAGTAAATATAAGGACATAGGTATTAAAATGTAAAAAGTGAAAATTAAAAACGACGAAACCAAATATTTTTCTTATTATAGGTTAATATAAAATTGATTCCTTATTAAATTGTATATAACATTAATCGAATATATACCGATAACCGCTGATAAGACATTATAGGTCAATATTAATCAATAATTAAAATTTAACACGTATGGTGCAATTTTTGATACATAATAAATATGTAATCAAATAATTGTCAATATTACACAGTATACTATACCTACTTTATATTTATCTATAAATAGCCATTTTATGAATGATGATGATCGATTATAATATAATTATATTATATATGTATTTTATATAGGTATTATAATTATATGTATATAATTACAAAAGTTTATTTTTTTATTGTCAATTAACTTGTTTGTAACAATACTAATATAATATTATATTCACATATAAAACCTAAATATAATTTCCCTAATACATATTTATATTTATAAGATTCATATTTTATTTACTATATATTAGCTATAGGATACATATAGGATATATATAGGTATCCTAAAAAATATTGGTCCAGTTTATAAAATAAACTTATCTATATATCCTATATCTTATATCTATAAAAATAAATAAATAAAATATGTAATTCAATTTGGCAATATTTTATTGTGTTTGTACATGTAATATTTCCCAAAAAAATTAATCGAGGTAAATTATTAATATTAATTAATGCTGTACATGGGTGTAGGGTACCTACCTATATATATATATATGTATGTGTACAGCCAGAGGTACAGCTAAAGTATATATTGTTATATTAAGTATAGTGTATAATTAATAATAATTGGCAAGTAGATGTTGTAGCATATTATATAGATTATATTATAGGTATGGGTGCAGTCGATATCCAGGATATGGACTATAATATTACTTTATTATAATATAATATTATGTGCGAATAACCACGATTGTAAATACAATCGTGCCAATAACCCATCATTTGTATGGCTTCTAATCTCGACATATATATATTATTGAACACTACGTAATATATTATATTGTAATATTATGTAATAACCAATAATAATAACATGTACTATATAAGTAGACACACATACGCGTGTGGTGCAAAATAACTTTTTACGATTTTTAAGCTTTTAAGCAAAATAATTTAGGTAGGTACCTAATACCCAATGCTGGGCATTAACGAGTTAAAAGTTAAAAAGTTAAGTTAATTTTAATTAAGTTACTTAACGCGTTACTTTTTTTTTTCAGATTAACTTTTAACTTAATAAGTTACATTTTTTCTAAAATAAATGTGTCAACTTCAAGTTAACATTATACAAAAGTATCCAAATTAAGTTCAATTTTGCACGAAGAACAATGTACATTTTTGAATGAGGATTTTACTTTTTGGTATCTATACGCAATTTTAGTAGGTACTTACAATAGCATGTAGGGTAATCGATATAAGAATCGATGCATCACTCACGCACACGCCGCGACGTTGCAGGCCGTTCACGAATATTGGGCTGAGCCTGGTCTTTTTAACTACATGAAGACTGGTATTTATGTCTATCCAGTGTAGAAAATATATTGAAGTGATAGGTACTGCTTATTTTATACTACATTAGTGTGAATCAAACAATAATGTAGGTATCTGTAGGCAGTTGGGAGTTATTTTCTGATTTCTTATTTATGCATGGGTTTTAAAATGACGTGTTGTATTTTTATTTTTACATATATACGCACCTTTTCAGGCAACAGAAGTCCCCAGTAGTTTTTTTGAGCTTAAAGAATAACCATCCTTTTTTACCTTTTTACGACATATAAGTATATCCACCTTTTTTTCCTAATTAGGAAATTTTAACTTTTAACTAAGTTAGGTTACTTTTTTTTTCAAAGTTAACTTTTAAATTTAAAAGTTAATAAAAATACACGAGTAACTTTTAACTTAACTTAGCTTAAATTATTTTCAATCAACTTAACTTAACGAGTTAAAAAATATCGTTAACTTGCCCAGCCTTGCAGTTATACCTATACATATTATAATAGTTGCGTATAGATATAATATTAGAATACCTATTCACGAAATATTCTATACGTTGATAAACCATAATACCTGCCCAATTTAAAAATATAATGTTTTACTCGCACGAATAATTATAATAAAATTGTAATACGCCACATTGATATGAATAAAATTACATCATACATAATGTTGCTATAAATACCTAATTATTGACCGTACCTACCTATAAAATGATATCTACGTCATATCATTGACCATTGCAGTAGTCATACGTAGTTTCCTAATAATTCTATACTATCATATTATATTATATAGTCGTAGTGTTTGGAAAGAACGACGTTCATGAACGCACGTTCATAATATGCGTTCGCGTTCATATTTTGTGAACGACACGCGAACGTCACTCGTTATTATGTCAAACAGAACGTGAACGTGAACGACGTTCATATTTTCAAGGCGTTTGTACGATTTTCAGGCCATTAAAATTAATTAAAAATATATTAAGATTTCGCTGTAAAACTTATTGCAGTAGATTTAAATATAATACTTATAAAGTCCAATTAACTTGGGTTTGATATAAAATAAAAATAAGATAGTCTCTATATGAATCGGCAGTAATTTTTTAGCATATTAGGTATATATAAGAAAAATTGATTTATTTCGTTAATAATTGATTAATTAAAACGAACGACCAGATGAACGCGTTAATTGTTTTAAAGAACGTGTTCCTTTTAAATACATTTGAAAGTGAACGTGAACGAATTCAATTTTAAAGTGAACGTTCCGAACACTGTTTAGGTAGTCGTATATTGGTACAAAATAAATGTAATCTATTCTGTACTATCTAAATGAGTGGCGTATATTTTAAATTTTTATCAGGGGGGGAGGGGTTAGGCGTTATAATTCAGATAAAAAAACAGAATTTATTGTTTCGGTACTGTAATTTACCGACGGGTGACAATAATTAATAGTTTATTCGTAAAAGCCTAAAAAAAGTCCTGAAAAGAAATGATACATTTTGATGATTTTTTTTTACTTCGGGGGGGGGGGGGTCAGAACCTGGGACTCCCCTCCCCCACCCCGTAAATACACCACTGACCTAAATTTGAATATATATAGTTTTTATATTCTGCGATAACCAGATTTTTCCCATAGTCAATTTTTATTTAATATATTTTATATTATTATTGTTACCTGCTATTCTTTAATATATGTTTCAACTATGATTTGTATACATATACATATATAGTATAGAAATTAGAAATCGATTAAATATGTGTAAATTACAATTTACGTGAGAGTATATTGACCAAGTACATACTTGTTCAACTGTGTTTTATATAGGTATATCAATGCACATTATATGCAAAAATCAGTCGTTACACTTATGATTCTTATAGTAACTATATACCTAACAATTTAAAAAAACTGTAAGTTATAACTTATAATCACATTATTTATATATAATTATTAACAAAAATAACAATTATACACTCTTGACAAATGGGGAATGGAAGAACTTCACAAGTCGGTTAGAATACTGGTAGTGGATATATTAAATTTATGAAAGCAATTTTAAATCAATAATTTCTATAAAACGATTTTGGTTTTTGTGTAATACAGGTATACTCATATATAATAAAAATTATAACTATAATAATAATAATAATGAATTTTTTTAAAACATTTTTGACGGAGACATACATATTATTTTAGTATAATGTATAGTGGCCATGATGGCTACTTTTTTATTGCAGGTATTTAAAAAAAATTATAAAATTGTCTGTTATAAAAAGTGGTTTCTTTAAACTATCAGAGAGCTCTTTACCGATTTCACCTATTTGACTCTTTCTGCTCAAAAAGTGTATATTATAGTCATCATGCAAGAATAGTGACAAGTGCAAATATATTATACCTATAAGACCATTTCACGAAAACGAAAAAGATGTTTTCAAAGAAATAAAATATAATCGTATACAATAAAGCGTATAAAAAAAAAAAATGGGTAAATTTTCAAAACTGAATATCAATAGCAATAACTATTTGAATTATAGGTATCACGTACAAGAAAAAACAACGATTGTTATATTTTTTTAGAACAATAATTCACAATATAATATTGTGCTTAGAGGAGAGACATATTCTCCTGGACAATAACTTTACAATGGATTATTGCTAAAACTGGTAGTTTATAACATGAAAATATTATCATTTATTTAAATCTGCCCATTCCGAAATGTATCCTATAGCTAAACACTAAACATTGAAATATGAACAAAATGATATTATGTTGAATTAAACATTGTTTTTAAAGTTCATGTTGAACATTAATTTTTAAAAACGTAATATTTAAATATTCAATGAAATTTTATTCTACATTGGACTTTAAACATTATTTTACATTCATTTAATGTTCATAAAACGTTGCATCAAATGTTATTAAGATTACAAAATGTTTATTGGGTAGGTATATTATTATATATTTTTTGTACTTTTGTAATTAATTTCTATGGGTAAGTAATAAAATATTTAACTCAAAAAATAATGATCTATATATAGTTTAAATTGTATAAGGTACTATTTTAACATAATTAAGCTGCACTTTTTTTGAAAGTATTATAGTAAGTAAATATTAATAAGTTTATGATTTTTAATGATCGTTTTAGTTTATACGTACAAAAAAAAAAATCATTATTGTGAAAACAATACAATCACTGCGCCCAGAAAATAAAAAATATTAATTTAATACCATTGGGTACCTACCATTTTTATCCTAAGGTATACATATTATAATATATTATATTTAACGAAAATATTGATGCTTAATTAAATTATAAATTATATCAGGTAGTACCTATAGGTATTATTAACATTTTATATATAATTAGGTATAATTAGTTCGATGATTTTAAATTAAAATGCATAATAATATTATTATATTTTGCTTTAAAAGTGCACTTCTTAGTTTATTCAAAGACTTGCATTTACACGGCGCAAACATGCACATAAAATATTGCCTGTATTCAATTCCAAAAAACCGTTGGTAATCGGTATTCACTCAATCCATGTACGAATCACTGTAAGAATATACCACGGTTTAAGATATTATAAACCGTGATAAATACACAAAACAGTGTAAATTTACATTCGGGATAAAAAAAAAAAAACAGGACTTTCAAGTTTAATTCATATATATATAAACAAAATGGTTATGTAATATTTAAATACACATAAAAATTATTTATAAATAGACCTATTTTATGGTATTTTTATACATACGTCCGCGTCATGTTCATATAGGTACATTAGGTTCATATAGGTTTCATATGGGTTTCATATAGGTTCATATAGGATAATCACAACTCACAAGTATTTTGTATGTGTGTCTGCACATCAATTCATATTTTATACCTACCTAATTATTTACATTTTTAAAAGGATTTTAGTCGTTTAAATGTATTTATATATAATATAATCCGGTTTTTCTGGTTTTGTCCTACACAATTATTTACTACCTACCTACTCGATGAGTCTCAATATCCTATACGGATTTTTCCCTTTTACACTATTTTATTATAAAACTTATATAAACATGAAATAAATCCTAATATACTATAATCATACCCTTTCCGGTGATGTATTTGAATTAGATATGGTAAAGGAGTATTAGAACGTCTTAGAGGTAGGTATATTTGAATAGATATCTAGAACCTATAGGTATACTTAAAAATTGGTATGAACATACCATATATATGAACAAAATTATGGTTTGATATAGTTAAATTTTAACCTTATGGCTTATATATATATATATATATATTATTATATTAGGTATATATTATGAATAATAATGCTTGTCGTAGCTATCAAGAACCATTTTCGACTACCCCAAATATGTGAAAGTGCAAACCTGAGCATGTTAGAGTTTGGGAAATAAGAGTAGGTAAAACCGTTAATTGTGTAGTTATATAAATGATAATTAGCTGAAAATGATTATTGAAAAAAAATACAAGTAGGTACATTTAGTGCGTTATGATGAGTATATTTTATAAATTTGTTATAATTGTAGCATTGTTATCATTTTGTAAAATTCATACAGACATTTAGTACTTGTGAGTAATTTGCATTAAAAACGTGAAATGAGTATTTTGCTCAATTTTATTCATATACGGCCTAATATATTTTATGTCTGATGAAAAGTCAACATACGACTGACAGTAATATAAAATAATATACTATACAGGGTCGTTCCGAGGGGTGCATGGGGGGTGTCTCACCCCCCAATCTCGGAAAGCAGTCGGCAAAATTAAGTTCAGTTGGCAAATAGTAGAAAAAGTTTTTTTTTGTTTTTCACTCACATTTATGAAGTATTTTTGAACTATACAAGTCGGCAAATTATAAATTATTGTATATTTTATAAATTATTGATTATTGTAGTCGGCAAAATGGGGAAAAAGTTAATTACCTTTTTTTTCGCTTATTTTTCGTTTTGAAGAGAAGTATTATATAATTATTTATACATTTTCACCTTTTCCCCCCAAAAAATCTTTCTTCGGGACGGTCCTGATACTACATACTCATATACTATTGTATTATATATTTATATCTACAGAATAATTATCTGTATAATATTATACAGGTACCTATATTATAAGTTGTGTTTGGTAATAATTAATGAAATTTGAATAGGTACTCCTAAGGAGAAGTGTTTAATAAAAGCATTTCTCTTATTAAAATAAAAATCATTTTTAAGGAACATCGAAAAAAAAAATCGTTTACATAAATAAATATGTTTAAACATTTGAATAAATAAGACTATTATCTTTTAATAATAATTCTGTAAAGTGTAATGGGGTTCGTTTTAAGGAGTTTTGTATAGGCAATTTTCAAATAATTTGAAAATTTCGTGCGAGTGAGTAAATTAATATTAGTGTGCGTATATAAAGGCTAAAGTGTAAACCCCGCTATACCCGCAACTCGAATAAAAACGTTAAGAGGCCGCAACACCAACGAAAAATCTACCTAAAAGCGTGACAAAACTGTGGGACTTTGAAAAGTCGGATTTCAATTCTGAAAACTGTTTTGAATTCATCAGTTTGTCTTCTAGGGATCGATCG
>JAIPRL010010095.1:0-16243 GCA_025469235.1 Pemphigus obesinymphae
TCGTTTAATTATCTATACATTTTGTAATTATAATTTTTTTATTATTATTTTACAGTATTAAAATTCTCTACAAAAATGGTAATACATGTATATTTTTTGTGTATAAGTAACCGTTCTTGTAGTATACGGCTTGCCTTATTTTCAAAAAACTATAATGATGCCAACACATTCCTCTTATTATCTAGTCTCTCCTTATATTATATTTTATCCTGTCCACGCTATACCGAGGAAATTTATGAATTTGTATTAATATAGTATTGTAAATGGTTAACATTTGGTAAGCCGTATACAGTTTTAATGTAATCTCTTTATTATAACATAATCTCAAAAAAAAAAAAAAAAGGGATTCACATGGTTACATTTATAAAATTAATTTTAATATTTAGATTATGGTCCTAAACCCAAAATTGACCGAGTTACAGCCGTTTCAAATATTTGGGGATTATTTTTCCGGGGATTATTTTTCCGGGGATTATTATTCCGGGATTATAATTCCGGGATTATTATTCCGGGGATTATTATTTCGATTACCGCGGAGCAGAACACCATTCCTTATGCTCATTGTTGGACAATACCTTTTTTTCGACCGATTCCGTATGGTGTTTTAACTCAACGTTGTCACGATGAAACACGTGTCATATATCGTATTATGTGTATAGTGATGGACATACGAATCATATTTACGATTGATGTGTATTTTAGAGAAACATAGCTCCAATCGAAAATATCCTCCGATTTGCTATGAAACACCAAGTCGGATAGATAATGGTTTCGATTACATACGTTTCGAGTGAAATATCACGATACCGTGACGCGCCGACTGCCTACATAATATATGGAAACGATTTTCATCGAGGTTAGATACTCTTTTGTTGTTCCGACCCATGTACATTTTGTAATATGTCTATTCATGTTGTATTATTTCTTTGAAAATGTTTGTTCACATAGCCTATACACTTTAATGTACTTGTGGAATTATCTTGCCGCAAATCCATATTGCACGATAAAATATTATATAAAACAGTATAAAATAGAATATACGACAATAATAATAATTTTTTGTGTATTTTATGTTTATTTCGATAAACATAGTGCATGGATCCGGGTGGTTTTGATCCGCTCGTATCGAGAAACAGCGACATAAATTTTACAACGTTATTGCACCCAAATTCATACGGAATCTGGTCGTATTTCATGGGAATAATAATGAACATACGGAATCGGGTTCCCCAAAAAGGTAAAACGTACGGAATGGTGCTCTGCCCAACAAACCAGTAGGGCAGGTGGACACAATGGGTGTATGTAAAGTAGATACACTTATGTATAGAAAGCTAAAAGTAGAAATTTATAATTGATTTTCGAAAATTGTAATACAATGCAATAATAACAATATTATAATCATATAAATGTTTATTTAATTAATGAGATGTATGAAAATTCAAAACAAGTAATGTATACCGCATCACATATGAGACATTAAATTAATGTGTAACACACGTTAGGTTGATCAATTTTTATTTAAATTACACAGAGATTAAACATTTATATATTAAGTATTTCGGATGAATAAATTGAATATTTCATCTTATAATTAATATTTTATTTTATCTGAATACATTTTTAACTTACAGACAAAACCAATCCAATATATAAAATTGATTAAACGTTTCTCTAAAATCTGTATATTTTTTTATAACAAAATATACATATTTTACTAGGAAATAAAAATAAATGAAAAATTATTATAATATATACCTACGTAAATTAAAAAAAAAAAAAAAAATCCGTGAATATTGTATAAAATGCTTTTATATATTTACTATAACAGTTTCAGAGAAAAAAAAATTATAAAGTAACAAAAGCGGTCTGTTTTAACTTTTGATGTCGTTTTTTACCTGATAGGCATAAAAGCTTTTTACTAAAACCCGTAGTAAATATAGAAATTGTTGTACAATTTAATACATTTTTAATTATAACTAAAAATGTATTTTCATTTTTACGGTAAATATTTCATAACAATATATTAACAGAAACCCTGTAATTATAAGTGACACGCCTACACAGTCAACTTTTATATATAGTAAACCATGGACACGTTTAAAACAACAAAGTTAAATCCAAAATTATTTAAAAACGGGTATGAGTATAAAATTCTACGAACGAATAGATCAAATATCCGTTGGAAATGTTCAAAAATTACTTGTTCTGATAAAATAATAACAAATCTTAATGAACCAGTAAGTTTTATTATTATTAGCTGAAATATAGTACAAAATTTCCGCCATATAAATGTTGTGCTTACTCAGTACTTATAATAGTACAAACTATCGGCGGTTATCATTTTTCAACGTAACCGTACAAAATGTCCGTCAACCACACAATATAATATAAATCTGCATTCAAGCCTTTGATTAAAGTATACAATATTTTAATTTTAATAGGTATATAAAATAATATTGTTATGATTACAATTGTACTGCACTATGACTCACAGTAATTGTTATTTATTTTTATATCAATTTTCACTTTTAAATATACAAAATTTAATATATGCAAAAGTATAACACAGAAATATAGAATATACTAAAAGTATTTGGTTTAAATTTATATACCCTCTTGAACTGGAGAGTTTTAGAGAATAATTTTCGAAAATCAATTATAAATATCTACTTTTAGGCCTCTATACATAAGTGTAGATAGGTATCTTATTTCCACGCATTGTGATCGTCCGTCTGTCCTATCGATTTGTTGTTATAGCTATTAGGGACATTATTTATTTAACAATCAACCGTTCTTACAATTCCTTACCGTGGTTACCACTTACCAACATTAATATTTACAATATTTATTCATTATAACACATTTTTATTTTTAATATTAAATGCATAGTATATTCTATTCACGTTGTACTTATAATGGCATTTTATTATTTGTAGAAAGTAATAAATAAATAATAATTCTTTATAAAAAAAACAAATTTTAAAATGTTTTATGAAATTAGTATACTTTTATTATATAACAAATTAATTAAAATATAAAAAGGTAGGTACGTATAAAAACCGGGAATTTAGCACGCTTGCAGAGTGAACTTTCCTTAGCTTATATTTTTTAAACAAAGATAAGTCTTAAAAAATCAAAAATATAAATCTCATTAGTTATTTCTGATTAAAGTAACTATAACACAACATTAAAATAAAATACCCGTTCATTTCAAGATATCGTATAATACGCTAATCAATGACGTATTTTCGTTATTTTTCTCGGGAAATTCTGTCAACGTTGTATTAAATTTAACAAATTAATATAATTAATAATTAGCAAGATCAAAATAACCGTTTTATTCGGCAATAAGTGTGTAGATTGGGCTATTTAATGGATTTAATTCGACATCATAATTTAATTTAGAGTTTAAACGCATTTTATACAATTAGAAATATGATTTTTTTTTTTTTTTTTTTTTTTTTTTAATTCTTCCTGTATAGTGCATTATAAAATCCTTTTTAGTTCCGAAGGGTCCAGTAATCTCGATCCCCCCGTATAAATACGCCCGCCCAATGACACTAATCAAATTCCGTATATCTGCAGAGTGCCATTATATATTATAGCGTCGTAGTTAGGTACCTACTGTACGAAATTTTAGTCCCTGATTCTATCCGACGGGGATGTAGCTTTATCACGATGTCGGGATGGTCATAGCTAAGTAATTAAAATTTAATAAACTTTAGAATAGTTACAATAAAAACGTTAAATTATCTCGACAGGTTGCATATATATATATATATTATATATAACGTCATTTTAATAGGATCAAGCGATGCTGCAGGATTTTTACTAAAAGCTTTTAAAGCAACATTGTTATACGGGTATATATAAAAATAAAATAATGTCAAACGTTTAGGTATGACAAAAATAAATACACATCACCCGTCTCTGGATTGTATATAAATGTCATGGGGCAATGTTTAGTTTAATAAAATATTCTAGTACTCGTATACAGTTTAATTTAGTATTTACTCACTAAAATTGTAATGAATTATGTAAGGAATAGTCGCCTTTGGCCATTTATAATAATCCGACATTATGGCATTTCTTGTCATAGGCAACATTATATCTCCTTGGTACAACCGTGAGCTCAATTCCGGATACATATCTGTATTAATATAAAATTAATGTATTGATTCATGATATGATTTTATACAGTTTAACTATTATTATTATTTTTTTTTTATTTTTTATTTTATTAAATAACACAAAACCAAATGAGTAAATACAGTAAAAAATGTGCGATTGTTTAATAATACGCGTACAAGACAAAACGGAATATTATGGTTTTCGTATTTCCATGATTTATGACATTGTTTAAAAACTAAAAAATAATTTTAATTCTAAAAATGAATTTAAATATATTTTCCAACAAATTTTAATACCAATATTACATAATATAGGCTATAGCCTGATATAGGGTGGTTTCTTTTTGTATAAAAGGGACCGTATTAATTATTTCAAAGTACCTACCTATTAGTAACTATACTAAGTACCATTGATTTTATAATTTTTTTTTTTTTAATACTGTTCGATGCTCGCCTATACTTAAAAATAAAAATTCTATATTTTTCACACTTTCAAATTATTTTTGTTATCTTATTTTTTGATAAACTTTTGTTTTTTAGAAAAGTGTTCGAAATCCAATTATATTCTCAAAATACATGCTATTAGGTAAAAACTAGATTTGTATTTTCATAAATAAATACAAAAAATGTAAAAGTGATATAAATGATAAAAAAATATTACAAATTGAGTGTTAAAAATGCTGTTCTAGAGAATTTCAAAATATCGTAGAGTCCGCTTTCATTCTAAGCCAACAAGACAACTTTTACATCGTTAAAAAATAAATTAAATAACTTGAAATTTAATTTAAATTTTACCAAATTCAGATTTTCGGTCACAACATGTAAACGGTATTACATGAGTTGTTTGCAGACATTTCGGACGCTTTGGTTCAGACACATTATATGTACAAGTACACAAACTCGAGAAAAAGATCAAGCCAGATGGCTAAATAGTTTTCTCGTAATAATTATTGTATTGTTTATATTTTGTTTTATTTTCGCATAGAAATGCTTTTTTGCCTTATTTATAATGCACTTTTATTGTCATTGGACCTTAACATTTTTTGTTTTAACAATGCTCAAAATTTAAAAAACAAACATATACACATCGCACGTCTATGGTCTATATTGTAAAATATATACAGTTTTGTATATTATTTGAACAAAAATATTTTCACATATATCTATATATTTAAATTTTTAAAAACCATTTTTGTTTTTGTATTTAAATATATTTTGTCATAAAAAAAATGAATTAAGGAACTTTGATATTAAATCCTGTAAAAAATTAAAACATTAAAAGCAACAAAATTCATTGAAATATTTTAATATTATAATATATCAGATAACTTAGAATGCTTTTCAAGTTCATACAATTGTATTATTATTTATTCATTTATTTAATATTAAATAAATAAATAAGAATAACTCTTATAATATTTATATTGCCTAATAACTTATAAAAAACTAAAAATGATTAGTGTCTTATTCTTATATGTTTAGAGTTCCGGAGTTTTATTTGAATTTACCAAATACATTTTTATATATATACTTATAATTTATATTATAGATAGAAGTTATCTTATATCTAAATGTATTTTTAATTCTGGGGCTTAAGAAATTGAGTAATTGTACAATTATGTTTTTTCTCTACAAACACTTTTAAAAATAATAAACATATGTATTTCAATCCTTTTATGCTATATATTTACTTATATTACATTAAATTTAAAAATATGTAACATATATGTATAACGATAAAAATTTGTCCAGATACAGGTTATGTAAATTGGTGTATCGTTCTTCGGAGATCAGTCTACAGGATAATATAGTACTGTAGTACTTATTATTATTTTAGATTTAAAAGCAAAGATAAATCATTGTATTCGAAAAACAATTCTAATCTAAGTTGAGTAGAATATTATACTCCGATCTATTTATATATATATAATATATATAATTTTCCGTTTATATTCGATAATTTACTTTTATGTAATATGTTTAAGAAAACTACAGGAGAAATGGAAAATTGACAATTTGTATATTTCATTTTTTTATGTCTGTATATGCATTTTTTACCGTAGTTTAAAAAGGTCATTTTTTAATTTTTTCAGTAGTTTAGTTTTCATTAAAGACTAAAGGAAAATTACATTTAGTAATGAAAAATTTTTATAAATGAGAAAATAAAAAATAAAATTGTTATGATTATCGATTTATTATTTCTATTTTTATGTAGTATATGTAGAATGTAGATATAATAAGGTATGTATTATACTTTCGGGTAGAAGGATTCAATTAAATGTTCAGGTAAAGAACTATCCGATCGCCAATTTATTTTAGTTGGCGCTTTAAAGAGGGTATTTTTTTTTCTGTATAATTTTCTTAAGGGAACGCAATAGGTATCTACGATTTTTTTTTTAAGAAGTTCTATAAAGGCAATTTTCAAGAAATATTATGAAAAATAAAAATCTAACAATTTAGAAACATGTAAGTACATTTTAAAATTAATCTAAAAAGAGCTCCGTACCAGTATCACTTTTTATTGTGTAATCATGAAATTTCCGTCTAAAAGGCCAATAAGCATTATAAAATTGTGAAACCTTAGAAATTCGGATTTAGAATCTGTAAACAGATTTGAATGTATCGACGACCTGTCCTCTAGGGATCCATAGAAGCATTTGTCTTTATTATCAATATTATTATTAATTAATAAAATCAATGTTTAAAAACTGTTATTTTTAATGGTAAATAACACTGTTAAAAAACAATATAAAGAAACGTCTTGATCAATCCATAGAAGACAAACCGATACATTCAAAACAGTTTTCAGAATTGAAATCAGACTTTTCAAAGTCCCGTAGTTTTTTGTCGCTTTTAAATCGATTTTTTGTTGGTATTGCGGCCCTTTAAGTGTACCTATAGAAAAACTACCAAAAATTATTGAAAATTGTTATAAATCAAAAACTAATAATTCCAGATGTTTGAAATAAATACCAAATATTTACTGTAGCACTATTTTGATGTGGTGAAAATCGCATAATATTTTGACCACTCGTCAGCAATTTATAAGAAAATTTAAAATTTGACTTTTTATTATATTGCAAGTAGGTATATGGACAAACCTCCGACATGTATATTTGGACGGATTTTTTGAAACTTTAAAGTACTAACTAGACGATGAATTTCTCATCAGAAAGCTTACTTACTCGAACATTTCTACTCGACTACTTCTATAATGTTATGTATTAGAGCGCGTGTATACAGTATATACAGGTATATATATACACGTAAATAAAAACCCAGTTAAGAATCCAAAAATTAAATAATTAATTGTAATAATGTACACTATATATAGGATTACCTATATAAAACACAAAAATATTGAAATCGAAATTATACTCGAATGGTTTCTATATTGACGTGTTCGTAAATATCTATCTTGAATATAGGTATACGTCTCGTCCAATAAAGTGTTCAAATGTAGCTAGTTCTTTCCCGAGTAGTCCCGAGTACTTACTTGAAATACGTTTTACGAGTGTTTTTTTCGTTTTTCGTTTTTCTACAACACACACGGAATGCCGTGCAACTTACCCGAAGTGAAATGAACGGGCGCTTCTTCTTTGAACCTATCGTACAACGTGTTGAACAACGAACCGTCCAGGCCGGCCGTGCAAAAATTCCAGAGCCCCGCGGCCACGTATACGTACGAGTACAGTGCGTGCATTTTCTACTTGCGGAAAACGATTTTCGAAATTTTCTACTCGCGGAAAACGATTTTGGAAATTTCCTACTCGCGGTAAACGATTTTGGAAATTTTCTATACGACAAAATGTACAGTGGATCCACGGCCGTCCTCCTCGTGCTCGTCGTACGCCTATAGTATATCCATCCTGCACGGTATACGAAAAATACATTGTGTAAAAATATATTTATCTGACTTTTTCTCCCCATTTCCGTTGCCCATACATCATTTTAATTGTGTTTTATTCCACTGATACGTGCCAACTCGACGACACGCGTTCATAAGGCCGTCGTATACCTATTTTATTTCGTCGGCGGCCTGGAATAAATTATGGGCACGGCGCGAAATAAAAGACGACTGTTGAGGGGACACGCGACAATATTATTATAATATATTATATCATCGTTTTACTGGTTTCCGATAATATATACAACGCAATTAAGTAGGTATATATTATAACACTTGTTTTTTTTTTTTTTTTTTTCCGAACCTTTTGTTCATTTCGATACATTTCATTACAATACGATATATGGTGAAACAATGTTTCGCCGGGACTTAACCTTATTATGTGGACGGCGCAGTCGATAAGAACTACAGCTAGCCCGTACGATATCAGAATGTCACCACCGTGTTGATAGGTATATTATATAAGCGCCACCACCCGTGAATATTAAAACTATAGTTTATTAAAACGGGTTTTTTAATCTTCACGGCGACTTTGTACGTATACGTGCATACTGTTTTACCGGCTACACTGCAGTGTAGGTACCATATAATGTAATGAACAAAATTGAATATTACGAAAAAACGTGATAATATTTATACTGTAAAGTGTAAAATTCTGCGCGAAACAACAATTTTGACCGAGAAATATATTATATTGGTTTTACAACATAATATAAACCGTATGTATTCATTCACGGTCGCATACCTATTAAATACCTAGTCAAGTACACGATAGACTTTTAAAGGATTGTTTAGTGTACGGGCGATTTTAACTAGGTACCTATCTATATTTTACTATTTTGGGGAATTATTTTATATCTACTCCGTACTAAATACGAGTATCGTGTAAGTATGTCCGTATTTATCGATGTAGTTTTTGCTTTCTGATTACAGTTTGATATCAAAAAATTATAAAATAAAGACATTTCACTACATTAAAAATAAGAACATTGACCATGCCGTTGGGTATAGAGAATTTTTCGATATATTCTACATTCAGACATCTAAAATCTGTGATCAAAAAACGTACAATTTTCAAATGTTCAAATTAAAATATATTTAAATTGAAAAATACCACACTACGGCGTACAGTAAATACTCTATCATGAATTTAGTTTTCATTTTGACTTAATGATTACTAGAAATGTACTTAGAAAGTGCGATTATAACGTATTTTAAAAACGTGAGGCATTCAAAATCCTGACAACCAAAATCCCGACATAAAATCTCAACAAATCAAAACCCCGACATGTCGAAGTCTCGGCAAATGAAAATACCGATAGATCATAATCACGATATTTTAAATGTAATTAAAAAAAATAATCCCGTTTTATGAGAACTTTATATTGTTGTGTAATAAAAATATTTGTTTTAAACAAAAAGTTAAACGAAATTGTTAATATAACAATAAATTGTTAGTTATAATGATTTTAGAATTAAAACGTTAAATCAGTAGAAGATAACGTTTTAGAGTGAACCTCGTTTCGTTTTTTTTTAATATACTAATCTAAAAACTAAAATTAGGTTCACTTCAAATTTTTGTCTTCTATCAAATCGATGATACGTATTTTAACTCTTAAGTTACTGAAAAACCCATTTTAACAGTTTTAAGAAACCATGATTTAATATTTTAAATCGTCAATGTGGCATATTCTTATTTATAGACGGTTTATTAGAAAATAATTTGTGAAAATATTTTGTTACATGACCTAATAACAAATATCTTTGTCAGATTATAACCAAACGTGAGGTTACTCGTTAAGAGGACATTATTCATATATTTTTGTGATATAAAAACAAAGTTTGACTCTATGTGCACACTGTAATACGCACAATTTATCCTAGAAATAATTTTTTTTTAATACGAGTTCAAATTATTATATAGGTATATTGAAATTAATGATTTTTTTGTTTTTAATATGATGTTTTTTTTAGAAATAACTATTTGGGTAGGAGTCGAATAGGAATGATAGATTAAAAACTCCCTACCTCGGAAAGTAGTCGGCAAAATTAAGTTCAGTTGGTAAATTTAAGTTGGCTTATTCACGTTTGAATATTCTGGAATTTTAAGTCAGTAAACTATAAATTATTAGGACTTTAGTCGGCAAAATAGTTGATTTTTTTTCTGCTTGTTTTGAAGAGAAGTATTATATTGGTTTTTTCATTTTTTCAATCTTTCTTCGGAACGGCCCCTGAGCAAATATATTCTAGATGGTACATTAATTTAAATTTTCCAGTATAGTTATCTTAATCTACTCAAACTACCGTTTAGTCGTTTGTCGTAAAACATTTTTAGAAATGAAAAAAACGAATTTTTTTTTTTTGATAATTTATATATTTTTATTACACCGAGCTCCACTTAAAATCTTATTATTAAAAGAAATGATTCTTTATTGTTTTCAAATTCAATACATCGACCATTAATATCTTATTCGATGAGCAAAGTGCTTCCGGCATCCCCTATACCGCTGCCTTTTTTTAAATAATTGTATATTTGTATTTTATATATATATATATTTAATATATATATTGTATTGAATAATTGTATATCACCTTTCATTTAAGTAAATTATTGAGAGGTTGTCAAGATTTCGATTTGTCGGGATTTTGACTTGTCAGGATTGATCACTATCAATTAAATCTCAAAATTATAACCAGTATACTGGTTGGACTGAAAGTTTTATATGTACATAAAATATTCAGTCCAACTACAGTTTGTTATATAAACTGCTTGACACCTTGACATCGATCTCACAATCTATAAACTAGAAACTTAAGTAAACATAGAAATAATAATACAGTAATTATAAACATTTAAACACTTCAAACATTTATAAAAAAAAAATGAATTTGATTCTTTTTCTTTATATGCATTTATTTTTTTGGGGTAGAAAGAATTGAATAAAAATGTTCGGATAAATGAATATTTTATAAAAAAATATATTCTAATTTTTATGATAATGCTGTCATTTTTATTTCCATCAGTTTCTTAAAACATAAAGAAAAACTACCGAAATTGATCAAAAATGTTTATAAACCTGCCAAAGATTATATTATACCTAATTCGCTCAGAATCGTTTTTTCAATACAATGGTTTATATTTTCTCTTTCTAATCTAAAATAATAATAATTGACTATACTGTCTACGGAAGAACTTCTACCATCTGTATTTGGATGACTTTTTTCACTTTTATCAATGGGAGGCTTGGGATAAATTTTTTATTTTTAGAAAGGAGTGAACCAAAAAAGTTTTGGAACCGCTGCTATAGGTAATAGGTACCTACTAGAAATTATCTTCATCTGGTTTAAGATAATAATGGATATTAGTTTTACAATTTTCGTAATAATTTTTTTTTCCTATTACTATAATGGTTAGAAATTTCTAATTTTAAGCATTTTTCCTAATTTTTAAAAATTTTATTTATTTAGTAAAAATACCAAAATATACCAAATATGATTTTAAAATACGTTGTTTTCTAAATATTATATAATGATTATATTATAATATCGCTGAAATATAATATGCCAAATGTATTATTATAACATGGCACTTAAAATAATACGAATTTATTGTACATGTATTGAAATTAATGAATTCATTCATTCAAAATAGGTGTTATATTAGCTTAATAAATAAATCACAAAATAAAGTTATGTACTTGTATTGTCCAGAAATCAAAATACTAAACGAGCCATACCATATTGTAATTTATAAACATTTATATAAAAAAAACAAACAATATTTCAGTGTATTGGATCACGGATGTAGCTAAATTGCATACTCTTGACGCCGTCATTGTGAACAATATTTTAATTTACAATACCTAATTATTATTATATTCGATATTTTCATTGATTAATGATGACTATAAAATATAAACGCTCGCTAATATATTTGATAATCTATATAGTCTACTACGAATACAATAGTAACTATAATTAATTTCTATTTTTATTATTACCTACCTCGGTATTTATAATTTATATATTATTATTTATAAATAAATAAATAAATATATTCCATACAAACAATAAGAATATTAAATGAAGTCCAATTTGAATGTATAAAATAGTATATAATAAATATATAGTATATAATATAATATAAAATGTATATAATAGTTATAAGTTATAACTCATATTAATGACTTTTCTAAATTAAAATTTACACCGCAGTTTTTACATATTATATTATATTTATACTTAGTACATTTAAATGCATTTTTTTACAACAAAATTTTTTTTTAAATATGTAGCCTAGAACGTCTGCAGTTACTCATCTTTACTTTCTAATAGCTGATAATAATAGTATTAAGTAATGACCAATTATGGGTAAATTACTCCGTTTATGTTTGTGAAAATTCGCAGATATTAATGTTATTTTTTATTAATGAACAAAACGTTTTTGAAATTATTGAAATAGCACATCCATGAATTTGGTGGTTAGGGTAAATGTAGGTATACCTACCTGTATATAATATACAAAAACTATTTGTTAATAATTATGTTTAGATATATACTAAATAATGGTATGATTTCAAATTAAAAATAAATATTATTTTTATAAATATAGCATCACAATAACAGCTTTCCTCGGCGTATTCTATAACACCTTTGATAAAGTTTAGCATCAAGGAATTTTATTCTAACTAAAAAAAATAAATTAACCAATCATATGTATAGCTTATACGCCCTCGTTAATACACCACCCTCGATCATTCATTACAAAATATAAATTTTTTGGCAGACCTTGAAAAGTTTATTTAAAATATGAACTAACTCATGAACTAGTTCAAAATAATTAAATTAAACTAAGTTCACGAGCTAATTATTTTTTTAAATAAACTTGTTTCGTTCAAGTTTGTTGGTAAATGAGCTTAAGTTCATTATGAAGTTTATTTTTCAAAAATGTTGTAATTATTTCAATAATTTTTTTTTTAATAATTTTAACTAAAAAATTAATTATTATCATTGAATACACTCAATTCAGATGATTATAAATTTAAAAAATTGTGTGGAAAACATTATTATTATAATAATACAATATTTAACAATTGTTAATATTATTAAACTTTTTATGAAAAATTAATTACTAAAATTAAGTTCAAGTTCATTGAAATTAACTAAATTAAAAAGTAGTGGGTTCGTGCATTTTGAACTTAGTTCGTTTGAATACATAGTGCTATATATTATGATACATGAACTTTAAAGTCAGAACTATTTTTCGAGATGCAAGGTGTTCATACAGGCTATTGAAGCACCACCAGTTAAGTTAAATAAGTACAAATTTCACTAAGAGAGAAGCTGCTCGGAAATTATCAAATTTGGATGGACGAGGATATGATTGCTGTACTTGTAAGAGTGGTAAGATTTTGTGTAAAATACAAAAATATAGCTGCAAAAGTTCAGGTAGACTTTGCAATTCTAAACGTCACAATAGTGATTTGTGTTTAAGAACAAAAACAAATAACTATATTGATGTTTAATTTTTCTTTTCAAAATAATAATAAAATAATACCCCCTCCTGAGAAAAATGTGTACTCCCAATAATTGTTAATATATTATAATTAAAGTAAAGAAATAACTATGTGCTATATCTTTTTTTTGTAACCCGAAAATTGTTTTTATCCCCCCCCCCCCAGAACATTCGGACTGAAATAAACACTGGACATATCTATTAAATATAATTGACCAATTGGAGTCGGGCGATTAAAAGTCCACTATCTACTGTAATAATAGAGAGTTTCTGCGACCCGTAATTTTGTTTCTCGTGTACGAGAAAATCACGTGACCGCGTAGGAGTGCGCGTGCGCACTATTCTCGGGGTGTGTTTGCCGTTTTCGCATACGAGAACGACAAACATGAAACATAATTTTGTAAACGTCATATGATTTACACATTTTGGGCAAGTTTTTTTTTTATCTAAAAACGTTACAAAATTATTCAAAATTTTCTGAATCACCGTAGCGCATTCAATAACAGCCAGAAACGGACTCGGACCATTGGCAAAATGTGTGTGGTACACTAAGGTTTATAACATTAAAAGCTACTTTTTTTGGATAGTCCAAACTCGAATTTTGGATTGCTAATAACTAAAGGGGAAGTGAACCGACGAACGCCTCGCAGTTTTGGCCACCTCTTGTTTTGCTTAAAGCCCATAGATGACCATTGAGGGGACAGAGGAGGGACATGGCCCCCTTTGGACAATACCCAAAAAAGTGACTTTTAGTGTACTATACATCACAGTGTATAACATACTTGGACATCAGTCCGAGTCCGATCAAACACAGTATAGATACTGAAACGTGATAGTGCATTTTGTTATAACAAAATTTAAAACATGTTTACGTTTCTCGTATACGGGTCGCAAAAACTATATTATTTTGGTGTTTTGTTTCCCGTATACGAGAATTCGTTTACGACAAGTTTCTCGTAATTTGTACAGGGCGCAGAAACTCTCTAATAATGATAATTTGACGTTGACGCGTCCGTGGACGGTTAATCAAACTAATTAAATTAATTATTAATACCTATAAGTATATTATTGGAACTTGTAAGTGATGATTTATTAAGAGGTTGGCTCAGAAGATGGTTTGAGGGCAGTGCAAGTTATGCCATCGTACAGAGCCCCGCGGCCAGTCGGCAAAAATCAATTATCATTAGGTAGGTATATACATACGCGTTTAAAATTGCATTATTTCCATACTGTCTATATATGTAGGAATATACCGCAGCTAGACAGTTTTGGAGAAAAAGTATACAAACTTTTTAAAAATAAAAATTTATAAAATTAAAAAATATAATATATATTATTAAACTATCATAAAATGATTAGGTCTTAACACCAAAAATGTTACCAATAGTAGGTATTACATATAAAAATCGATAAAATACTAAAATATTTAATTTTATATTTATAATATATTTAATATATTATATATATATATAACATATAGGTATGTCAATAAATTATGATACATATTACATATTATATGAAATAACTTAATATTTAAATTCTTATACATACTATTGTTATCTTTAAGGATCTTATAGTTGTAACAAAAGAAATGTGTGCAATACCTAACACAATATAAGTCATAGATAGTATAGTAACCTGGGGCAAAATGGCGCACTTTTATTTTAACATCGATTATATTTTATTATAATATGTGCCTTATACACGTTTAACCGTGTTTTTATTTTTTTGGAATTCTTACTTAAATTACAATATTTTGGTGATAATTTGATTTCTCGAAATGCATAAAATTCAAAATAATTAACTAGGTACCTACTGAAAAATAAGCCATTTTGCCCCATGCATGCGCAAAACGGCGCACAGCATGTGACAAAAGTGCCCATGTTAAATTAATTCTTACAATTTATTTTACAAAACTTTTATTTTAAATATAAAATCGGTTTAGATTTTTATAAAATTAACTACCTACTCGTTAAACAGAAAAAAATTAACTTTAAACAAATAACATAGATAGCTTATTAAATAATAAAAAACAAACAGACTTAAACAACTAGGTATGATAGTTTTGATAAATATGTACTAAATAATATAATAGGTTTGTAATGGACTAATGACTAATAACGATGACTATTGGACTTTTTCGTGAATCTCAATGGACGAGTATGTCGCGTATGATATAAATAATTCCATGTGCAAAAGGATGGCAAATATATACAAATTATTGAACCTATTGGTTAATAGATTTCAATGTACTTTTGTGCAAGGCTGGGCAAGTTAACGATATTTTTTAACTCGTTAAGTTAAGTTAATTGAAAATAATATAAGCTAAGTAAAGTTAAAAGTTACTCGTATATTTTTTTTATTAATTTTTAAAGTTAAAAGTTAACTTTGAAAAAAAAAAAAGTAACTTAACTTGGTTAAAAGTTAAAACTTCCTAAAATTAGGAAAAAAAGTCGATATACCCATATTATATCGTAAAAAGGCAAAAAAGTATGGTTATTCTTTACGCTCAAAAAAACTACTCGGGACTTCTTCTGCCTGAAAAAGCGTATACATGTAAGAATAAAAAAAAGCCGGTCAGTAGGTTGTGGAAGCACTTCGCTCGTCGGGTGTCAGTATTGGTGGATGCACTTCGCTACTGGGCAGAGTACTTTTGGTGGATGTATTGAATTTGAAAGCAATGATAAATCA
>JAIPRL010010096.1:0-16241 GCA_025469235.1 Pemphigus obesinymphae
ACAACAATTGCTCGAGATAACACACGTTATCACGTCAGCAGCTGTTATAAAAGTGATACGGTAACCGGTAACCTACAACTTTGTCACGACATTGAATCGACGCGTCTGTAGGTACACGGACAATAACTTCACTTAATCAAACACGTTTTTCGTCGATTTTCGATCTCGCGCATTCGGCGTTTCGCACTACACGGACGAGTTTCGGACTTCGCACTTTCGTATCCCACTTCTGAAAATGTTAGGAAAAAAAACCAAAATAACTAAAAGTCAGGAGAATAATGATCATGCAATAGCAAAATACGTTTATTAGAAAGAAGTTGAAAACACAACAAGACGCGTAGTAACGCAAGGTACGAAAATCTGAGGCATACTAAACGATCATCTCCTCACTGATCGGACTGGGAGAGGTGGTCTCCCCAATCAATGTAACCACCACATGGATGTATAATTTAAATAGTTAACACTACTTTAACTATTCTAATGTTTTGATGGTATAGGAGGTAGTCTAAGTTAATGGACGATGGACACAAGTTTCTTAAGTCAAGTAACAGGGATATTGTGGATAAGTTAAACTTAATTAAAACAAATACTACAAACACATTTAAGATATTTACTAGCTATAGAGTTGGAGTGTCTACAGTAAACTTACTATCCAACTTATATATCTCGTAAGCCACTGATATCCACATTTTATTCTAAAATTATGTTTGCACCTACTAATTCTTAATTTTTAACAGTAAACACTATGCATCATTTCCTTTTTCCCCACTATAGTAATTTTTGGCCGTTTACACTTTTCTATAATATAATATTATAATACCTTATGAATAATAATAATTTATGTTTTAATGTTTATAATATTCAGTTGTATAAAATACTTATTAAGTGCCTTATATTATACCTTATATTATGTTATAAAATTTGAAGACAGAGTATAACTCTGTCTGAGATTTAAAATAAGTGCACACGTTATTGGTTTAACGCAAAGGTGAGCCCGAACCTCCGTATGTAAGCAATACAAAATACAATCTAAAAACCACTAAGCCTAACAAATCTCTCGTATATAAGTACGAGTACTTTCGTAGATCCAAGACGTAGGGGCGGGATAGGAAAGGAAGGCTCCTATTAACTCGTCTGTAAAAGAGGGTATGGTTGTTTTCTAGTTTTTAACCAAAACAACTTCTTTTAAGATTGTAATGTTATTTGTTAGTTAAAAAGTTTATGGTATAATGTGTTTCTTGTAATTGAACAACAACAAGATGAAGGTCATCGTCATGAGAAACCGTCTGCATATAGCTAGGGTGAACGAAGACAAAATAATATGATTAGCTCTGTCAAGTTTTGGGATCTAGAATGAATATGTGCACAGTAGAGGATCTAGGATTTTTTTTAGGAAGTGGCTATTTCTGCGTCGATGCAAAACTACCTATTTTCGTGTCCTATGCTCTGGTTGATCGTAATACTGATAAGCATATTTCGATAATGTGTTGTTATAATAGACTGATTTTCCTTTTGATTATGTATACATATTACATATATTATATAATATAAATTAATACATCAATTTATAAGTAATGACAAAATTTCTCAACTGGTCCAATTATCTTAACTGGTTCAATTATCCCAGTCACTTCAATTGTTTCAGTTGATTCAAATTCAGTTATCTCAATTACTTCAATTGATTAAATATCAGTTGTTACGTTGGTTGGTTGTGTAGTAATCCCAGATACTGTTATTACTTATATTATTTTACTTACATGGACAACGATACGTAATACTCTCGTCAGGTGTATTTCTTTAAATTCTTATTTTAAATATTTGAATATTTTTATGTGTTAAAAACACCTGGTGAAAGCATTCAACACTGTACAATAACAAGACGATCCGGCGCGAGTTCATTTCACCCTAAATATACGGAGACGGGTTCTCACGCAGATGACCTTTGCCTTGTTGTTGTTCATTTACAGAAAACACATTTTTACTATATACTTTTAACTAACAAACGGCATTCCAATGCTAAAGAAATTGTTTTCGTTAATAAGTCGAAAACAACCTCACCCTCGTATATAGACGGATCAATAGGAGCCTCCTCTTCCTATCCCGTCTCTCCACCTTGGATCTACGAAAACACTCGTACTTAAATACGAGAGTGTTGTTAGTTTTTAGTCAGATTAAGATTTTACTTTGTACTGCACGCATACGTACGTTCGGGCTCGCCTTGCGACAGACCAACGACGTGTGTACTATTCTAATCTCAGGCAGAACTTACACTCTGTCTTCAAACTTCTTAACTTATACAATTAACTTTTGTTGATTAAAACTAACTCTCAACGATAATAAACACCTATAATTAACCATAATTTTAAGTGTTTATTTATTTACAAACCTCAACTTCAACTACGACAAACCTACGGAAAGTGGACAACCGACTTCGTCAATCAAAGGTAGTAGTAGGTAGCAACGTCGTGTCCGACACAAGGGGACACCAACTTCGTGTTTCGAACACCGGGTCGCTACACCTATCAAAATAAGAAACTTGGCAATAACAGCACGTAAAATACCTACACAACAGGATATTTACGCAGCTATCACTCAACATCAATCAACAATAATCAAGTATCTGTTATAAATAATCATTAACGTAATCATTAATCAATATCAATATTATATAATAAATAAATATTATAGAATATCGAGTTTACCCGTTGATGTTACTCTCTCATAATTTTATTTTATAATTATTAAATTACAAAAATATAAACAATATACAGTCCACTGCAATGAATTTTTTGTATGTTTATTATAAACCATCAGAAAATCAAACATTACCTATTATATATATATTTTTCAAATAAATCATAAGAAGGGAGGCAATCGATAACCTAAATATTTGCAACGCAAACAGTATTAAACTTTTTTACATAGACTAATATTTATATTTTTACAAAACTGAGACACCAGGCTTTGTATTAGTAAAGCAGCTTAAATGTTCGCAGGTCTATAAATATACAATATAAATATAACAATGGTGGTATAGTACAATAATGGACCTAAAGAAAAAAAAATATATATACATATATATACTCGTAGGTACAAAAATCATAGCCCTCTATCATAGAGAAATACAAGATGACGTAGCATATAACTACAACAATAAATAAAATAACAGTTTTAAATCTTCTTATTTCTCAAACTCTAAAGTACTCAGGTTTACTTCATATATTAGAAGAGACGACAATTGTTCTTGAAAGCTACGACAAGCATAGCCACCAAATCACCAAATTGTTAGAATGGTTTGGTAATTATGACCAGCGCTTGCACCAGAAACCAGACGACACTAGCAAGAAAAATCTCGTTGGCTACTTCATTTACTATCTGGGAGTCAATCGGGAACCTTATGCTCTGAAACTGTTTTAAACCTTCAATCAGTCGACCCTCAATCATTATAACATTATGAAGTAAATAAAATAAGAACATTTAAAAAATTCTAAGAAGAAAATGTATTATTATATTTAAAAGGAATACACTCAGAATAATATATGATCCATTAAAAGATTTGAATTCAGGAGATGACGTGAAAAAAGTAAATTCACTCTAGACGAGTAAAGGTATCAAATTGTCGTAGCCACGAAAGAAGATTTGAAAATCCTAGCATGAAAATATATTTTTCAAATGAAAATTGACTAAGAGTTTCTTGGTATATAATAAATACATGACAAAAAACCAAAACGCCTTTTTTTAAATAATAACTATGCTACTTTTTATTTAATGTACAATAATAATTATAATAATAATAATAATAATTAATTTTTTAATAATGTATAATATCTATTTAGTATTTTCCTTTATTATGTACCCTACCAATAATTAGTATTATTACATACTTAAATATTTCTTTTATGGAATAATATTTCGAAAATAATAATTGTGACAAGACAAAGTTCGGCCTATGGACGAGCTACATGTCGAGTCGTTATATACCTTACTGATTTGTATACTTACATATATCTATCATATTTTTAAATAATAATTGTGAGTAGTCCAAAAATCCAGAAAATGTAGATGGATCCCATAGATTGTTCTGAGCGAGAAATAAGAATAAATTTGACATTCGTATATGCATTAAAAGCGGTTAATAATTATAGTATCGATCCGAGTCGCGACGGGGGAAGAATAAGCGAAATAGAAAAACGAACACACCACATATTTATACTAGGATAGAACAAATATATAAATATAATTATTATATTATATAAGTCCATCTATAAGTTCTCATAAATAGAGGGTGTACAATTGTTTAGGCAGACCTAAGACAAAACGAAGTAGAATGGGCATTTAATACAACCTGGTGAACTTACAACAGAAGACATCCGATAACCGAAAAATTGTGCTAAAAGCGACCTCATAATCGTCTAATGAAATTATTGTGTTTAAGCTGAGTATCATGGCAACGGACCCCCGAGTAGAGAGGTAACAGGGGTCATCCTCATATAATTGGGTCCCCGAACACAGAAATTTCAGACGACCTAGGACCATCACTCGAGGCACATACTCCACGGCGGTGGTTTTTCTATTTTTTTTTTACTTATAACATCTACCCAGGACTTAGTCGATTGTTATAAGAGTTATGATTTCGGAATTAGTCGAATTTTGGATTCTTTTTGAAATTAGAATAATTTTAATAATTTTAAGTTTTTGATCTACTGCGATCATTTAGTTAATATTTTGTGTGCACACAATAAATTTTATTATTAATATTAATCATTTGGCGGATTGGCGGAAAACTTTGTTAAATAATAATTGAAGACTCAATTCCACAAAAATATTTATTTTATTTTGGTAAATACGTATTTACCATTATTATTAGAAAAATACCACAAGTACTCAAAATATAAACGGAAAACTTTGTTGTTTAAATTATTTATTTAATTAAACCTATTTCCGTCGTCAAAACTACATGCCTGGTTCAGTATGTTCTGATGTTCAAGGATACGCACGTATCATCTTATTTATAACGTAAATAAAAAAAAATACATTAATAAGTTAGATAAATTACTTATTATAAATAATTTAAATAATATGATAAATCAGAAATAAATCTCTTATGTATAACTTTGAATTATCTATACATATTTTAGTCAGTTATGAACTGTAGATGTGGTAAAAATGTTAAAATAGCTAATAAATGTATATTGTCCGTAAGGCATTAACACCATTTTTAAAATTAAAAATAGATTTTATCATTTAATGAAAATGCATTTATATTTAGTAGGGTAGTTATATCTGTAGGGTTAAAATATTCAAAAATTGTGTACATAATTTCCTTCCAGCCAGTTAAATTTATAATTATAATATGAGATTATCCAGCTGAAAAATTTCAGTTAATACATTAAGTAGCTATAATATGTTTACCATAACATTTTGTTTTATATGTACATGTAAATATTTCAATATTTACTCTAAAATATTGTATATTATGTTTTAGCTCATGGTAGAATATACCGTAAATTAATAAAGGACCTCAATGGTATGATTCATAATATTTTTATATTCTCAAAAATTAAGAAATACGTTGACGTTGAATTATTACATATTTTTAGGATATACGATAGTATTTAATTATATTTATTTTTTGTTATTTTTACCATAACCAGGTGTATGTGAATATTCACTTAAAAATAATCAGTTTATAAATGAAATTAAAATTACAATTCATATAACATATTATATGAATATATTATTATATATAATTATAATTATAATAATTAATTATATTTATATATTTCAACCCAATGTTTATGAAAATAAATTACTGTATTTGAAAGGAAATTCTGAAAAATATTCTGAATAATTTAAGATAAATTAAAAATGAATCAATTACCAAAATTTTTGATTTTTCGGAAATTAATAATAATTGTGGTTTAATATTTATTTTTAGTTACTCCAATATCTTTTTTTTGGGAATAATAATTTTAAATTCTTAATTTTAGCTAAATATAGTTATAAAATTATAGATTCTTCTATCTATTTCATTAATTTATACTAAATGCCTGTAATAAATTTTAATGTAAAAGATCATACAACGTGTTAGTAATGATAATTGCTATCGGTGGCGTTCCGCTTTGTTATGTTGCATTAAGTGCAGATGGATTACCGGTACAGCGATTGATTATAACTATCTGACTTGCTCTCCGTGATGGTTACAAGGTAGTAGCAGATTGGTTTGGATATATCTGTCCTTCTAGATATCTGCTTATCCAGCACAACTTTTCATTTAACTAATGGGTAGCCACCGGTGATTTTCTCCACCAAAATAGAAAATAGATATAGAAATATTAGGATACGTAACTGAGAGAGAAAGATGAATCCTTAGACGTAGCTGAGCTTTTACCGTAGTGAAAACCACAGTTCCTTGACCCATAATCAATTTTCTTGTACCTATTACCGAACGGTTAGCATTTAGGGATACCAGGTACCGTCGTTGACGAATGCAGAATGAGTGGCTCTTCCATTATATTTGAGACCAAAAGATCCCTCGATCCAATTAGAATCTAATAATATCATTTTTTTTAAAAAGGTAATTGTATTTTCTTATAGTTATAGATAAGTTAATTAATTAAATTAATATAGGTCTAGATGTTGATCCATGGATTTTCTGCTCATGGTGTTACGGTAAATATTTATTAAATTATAATATTTCAACAAGTTATAAAAATAAAAAATGCCGGGACGTACTTCACTCGTTGGACAGGATAATGATGAGAGATATATTGAATTTGAAAACAATGACAAATTATTTCTTTCTAAAAAAAAAAAAAAAAACGGTTCTGAGCGAAGCTCCGGTGGATATACTTGATAATAACCGTACGTTATACTAATAATATGATTTTAATATTATATAAAATAATGAACACAAAAAGTTGAAAAAAGTGCAAAAAATGATGAGAATATGAAGTGATTCGACCCGAAGACCCCATGCATAAAAACACGGTTGGCTCCCACTAGACTATAAAACACTGTTAAAATATATAAAAAATACACATTTTAATTGTAAAATCGTTAAATTTCAATTTGGTATAGCTTTAAACCAAGTCCGAACTTTAAATTCTATCTTCACCATTATTTTTTTGATCAAACTATACATATTTAAAAAAATAAATAAGAAAATGAGAAAAATCTAATTCTCCAGTAAAGTAGAAAAGTTAAACCGATTATGAATTATATGACTCAAAATTGAAAATTGCTATTAATAGCTCAAAAATGGGTAAACATTTTCAAATATTTTTTTGCCTTCATAATGAACCTATAGCTACGTATTTGATAAAAATTTCAAATTTATAGATTTATTATTTCCCCAAGTTCGAACATATTGTATACAAAATAACGAATAAATTGTATTAAATTTTTGGTCTTATAAACTATATAAATTAGTATGTTGCTATAAATAGCCTAAAATGGGTAAAAATATTTGAACACTTTTTGTATTAATATTTTACAAATATACGTTTGTGGTGAAAATTTCATTCTATTAGCATACAAATGTAGGAGTTATGAAAAATTTTACGGAAATCATGTTTACCGATTTTATGTTAATTTTTGATAGTTCTTTCTTACACGTTTATCAAAAAATTTAAATAATCGAAAAATTACTTCTTTAAAGTACCAACTAGATGCAATTTGCTACCAGAAAATTGTGCTAGTTGTAATGATCAGAACACTTGTTCTTATATAATTTTTGGGTACAGACATAAATAAAAAAAACCCATTATATTACATTACAATCATTATAAAATCAAAATATTCCTCGCTTCGCTCAGAATCTAAAAACTTAGGATTTAACTTAATTTAATTTTAATATAACAAATATATATATATATATATATATATATATATATATATAATGTTGATTTATATACTATAAAAGTTTAAAATAAAATAAAATAAGTAGGTACTTATATTGTTTTAGACGGACTAAGTCACTAAGATATTACGGAGTGGCCGTTTCGGCATATACCATTTTGGAGTTATTGCTATACTTTACTAATTTAGCTAGTACTTTACGTTTACAATGTTAATTTATTATTATAGATATGATAGATATTATATAATAGAAATTGTTAAGTTTTATCAATAGAAAAAACGACCAAAAAATTTGCAAAAACGGTAAAAAAAACGTTTTTCACAAAATCAATAAACTTTACGAGATAGAATATTTTGGTGTTGAGTTACTTGTAGAATAATTTATATATATAAATAAATACCAAGTTTCTACAAAATAATTTGTTTTTATTTAACAAATACGTATGTCGAAAACAATGTTCTCATATTCAGTGTTAACCAACTAATGAGTTGTTCGGTTTGTTGTTGTGTTTTTGCGTGGGGGACGACCTTAAGGGTCTTATCTATGCCAGGCTTTTGCCTCTACTAGTGAGATGAGTTATTTGATTGAGTTATAGGATGTTATTTTGATTTAGGGGATTGATGGGAATTTGCTGTTTTTATTTGTTTATTGTGATTATTGGGAGTGGTTAGATGGGGGAAGAGACCCATTCGATAGGGCGGAGTTTTGGGTGAGCGGTTTTTGGGGGGTAGATAGGAGTTTGGAGACCTAAGTTCTTGATGTGATTATATGTGGAGTGTGAGTTCCTATGGAAAAGTGCTGAAGCTTGCTTGTGAATGTTGTCTTTAATGGTAGGGAGACCTGCGGTGGAGAGTGTGAATTCGTTTCGGACGTAGGAAGGAAGACCGAGGATGGTTCCAACGCCGATGGTTTGAACAGCCTCGATTTTCTTCCATAGAGATTTGCTGATGAGTGGGGCCCAGGACGCCCCGGCGTAAGTTAGAGTAGGGAGGACGTACATTTTGAGTAGGTTTATGCGGATTCTAGCGGGAATGGGGCTGTTGCGATTGAGGAGAGGGTATAGCATACCGCGGGTCCTAACGGCCTTTTTGATGGTATTGCTGATGTGGAGGGAGAAGTTAAGTGTGCGACCGAAGGTAACTCCCAGGTATTTTACGTGGGTGGCCCATGTTCACCACGTATAATTTTCCCACTATTTATATAATATATATAATTTTGTATATAATCGATCACATTATATTATATTGTATTATATCATTATACACAAATCCACTGTTAATATTATTGAAATAAACAATATTATTAAACATGTAACAATTACGCAATAGATATTTCCAAAATAATATTATTCAAATATAATTAATTAAATGTCAAATTAACGACATTAAAACGAAATTATTATAATATTATTTTATATATGTTATAATAATATTTTTAAAGTAATATTATTATAATGTAATTAATTAAAAGTTATTTTAACGACATTAAAACATAACTATTATAATATTATTCTATATATGTAATAATAACATAATTATAACATTTTTTAAGTAATATTATTATAATATAATTAATTTAACGTTATTTTAACGACAACAAAACATAACTATTATAATATAATTCTATATATGTTATAATAACACAATTATAACATTATTAAAATAATATTATTATAATTATGAAATAAAAATATTTTAATAATATTATCATTACGGAAATGCTATCTGGGAGAGAGACGCGGTTCTGTAAAATATTTGTAAAGTACAAAATGCCCCTAAAAACAGTATGACCACGAAATACACCTATTAATTATTTTATGATTGATAATAATTATTGATAACGTTTATCATGATAACAATTAAATAATTATGGCCTAGAGTGTATAAAATATCAATTTGTTTCTTTGGATTCGTGTCATTTCAATCAGTTCTAGGCTCTAAATATAGTTCAGCTATTCGTCTCTAGTTCCTTGAATTTTTAAACTTTAGTCAAATCAAAACAAATTTTTATACTATTGGTTACTAAGTAGTCTAAGGTACTTCGTTCAAAAGTTTATTTTTCAATATTGTATTTTATTGAGTTATTTTTCGACACTATATTATAATGTTATTTTTATATCTGTCCAACATTATAGGTAAGTAGACGTACATTATATTCATAATAATAAAAGACAAAAATAGATATATACAAACATAGTAGTAAATTAGATAGGTACTTATAAATAAAATACTTATGAAAAGAAATATTTTCGGCTTTGGACTTAGAATTTCTCGTTCTACTACAAAGAAAACAATTAGGCATTTTCAAATTTGAATATTACAATTTTATGAAATGCATTATTTTACACGCCGACTGAGATATTTTAATATAAGAAAAAAATAAAATATATAACACAATACTATTATGAAACATAAATCAATTGAAAAGTGGCGGGATATTTTTTCATATTATCACGGTAGTGATATTTGCGCCAAATTAAATAAGTTAACAAAAAATATTATTTTCACACAGTATATTTTGTCGCCGACATGGTGAAACTGTGAGAACCGACATTTTGTTCGTGACAACTTGAAATACGGGTGACATATACAACAGTCCCTCTATATTACCCTATACATTACGAGTACGTCACATCCAATCGTTGCGGGGAGATTGCGGTCAGGACCATTCAACTGTGGTTCGAGTACAGCGGTCAGCGGCAACCGGTATAGCGTTATCATTGATACGCGGATTTTTTCGTTATCATGATATCATACGTGTTTGTTGATAATATTATTATTATTTTTGTACGGCCGATAAGGCGTGAATATATTACTACCTATTGTGTACCTACCGCCGTCGAAGCACGAATTCTTATTATTATTATTATTATTTGTAAAAGTTAATATGTTAGGTGGGCGCCTGCACTTAATAATATATATATATATATATATATTCTATACCTACCTAATTATATATTATAATTAAATAATTTTTTTTTTTATGGTATACAAGGTAACTTTTTAAACGTATACGTGCACTGATGGTTAATAGTTTCAAACTATATAATGTGCATATACACGCACAAAAGTTTCGAATCGAACAGGTACACGATATTATTTTAACTATCTACTATTCAGATGTAGATATTGAAAATTTGTTGGAAATAAATTAGGAATGGAATTATTAAACTATTATATAAGGATGGATTTACTCGTTTGTATTTTAATCGATATAGGTCCTATATTCAAAGTTATACATTTCTGATAAATAATTATTATACCGCATCATTTTTTATTTTTCATATACTATAGGAGATAATTTAAATCACATACATAGTTAGTATTATATAAAATACATATGCTAATATGCTATCTTATATAATATTTAATTTAATCAGAGTAATTATTGTGTGATAGTGAGCTCAAAATTTTTATAATTTTATACTTTTATATGTTTAAACATAACAAACTAAGAATATAAAATACAAGTACATAATAAATTTACATTAATCACTAATATAGGTGGGTATTGGATATATACTACGGTGCCAAGAGGACGAGGTTGATGGAAATACGGATGCGAATGTAAATTATGACGTTCAGTCGGTACGGTAAGTAATATTCTTTCCTTTATACCAGAATTGTTTTGGATAATACTCCTGAGTTTATTGTTACAATTATTTATTTATTTATCTTTATGTTAAGACGCATTTGTATTTTTAAGTAAAACCGGTATTTTAATTTAAAAACGGTAATTATTATACCCACATTTATTATTCAAAAGTAATGTACAATTATATGAGTTTCTTGTTTGCATTTTGAGTACTTTTTTTATTTAAATTAAAAATACAAGCTGCTAATGAATATATTATAATAATAATTTTGATAAAACTTTTTAAAATTTAACGCAAACACTGTACTTTATATGTTCCATTAGTTTTAGAGACAAAGATAATTTCGATGTAAAATGTGTGTGCTATTTACATGTCTTTTGGAATAAATACATTTAACAATCCTGATTCTTTTTAAGTTTCCTATGAAGAGGTTGTGAAGTGAATCCAGTTCTCACCGGCGCAAAATATATAAAAATATAAAAGTGATTATTATAATTTATTTACGCTAATATAAAGGTCTGGAAAAAATTTGTCCCGGATCCGGATGCGAATTGCGTTCTACCAGTTGGTGACCCCTGATATACAACATACCATTTTGAAATAAACTAAAATGTAATTTAAAATTAAAATAGTTATAAAAAATATGTTTCAAACAAAATAAATATAAAAATATATGACATAATTAGGATTTGAGACTTATAGCATAATAAAATTTAATAAATATGCACTAAAATTTTCTTTAAACAAAATCTTTAAAATATGCACTAAGTATGTAAGTATTAAAAGAAAAAAAACATAGGTATATCAACATTTATAAATGTAATTTAATTCTTTTTACAGATTTTGAAACATAAGTTTAGACATGAAAAAAAATTAAATAACATAAAATATTGTAGTTATTTTAGATTCTGAGTGGAGCGAGGAAGCTATTGGTTTTACAATAATGTTTATTTTTTATTTGATTTATTGTTTTTTTATCTTTTTGTGTACAACTTTTCAACCAGAAGACTTGAACCAATTTTTAAAAGCTTATTCAGTTTCCCATGGAAAATTTTATCTAGTATGTACTTTAAAGAGGTCATCTTTCGATATTCTTAACAGTTTTTTAATGTGTAAGGAAAAATTACTAAAAAATGACGAAAAAACGGCAAAATTCGATTTCTAAAATCGAGATTATTTATATCTTCGTCATTTCGAAACTAATGAACTAAAATTTTTTAAATTTTCACCAAATATGTAACTGTATACATATTTATGTAAATGAATTTTTTAAATTTTTTTATTTAAAATTGGGGTATTTTTAGCCATTATAGTATTTGAGTTATTTTAGTCATTTATAGGGTAGTTTTCGAGTATTATGACCTGAAAATTCAATACAGCGTTATTGTACCTTTCTTTAATTATATTTAAAAAATCTTAAAAATCGGTAGTCACAGTTTCTTTTTATAACAATTTTAATATTTTTGACAAAATAATAGATTTTAAAAGTTGAAAATGTATTAAATAATTTTAAATAAGTATGTCATTCTAACTGTATTGTGGAAATCTAAAAAGATTAGGTAAATTATTGTACCTTTATATTGTAAAGTTATTCGTTAATATTAATGAAATGACTGATTAATATTTCATTATATTTTCTTAGTGTTTATGAAATACATTATAAGTGCCTAACAAATTAGCAACTAAACTCTAAATAAAATATTAAATACTAAATGTATATTTGATAGTAATAGTAATGTACTTATACTAAATCAAGTTATTCTAAATATATATTATTATATTTTATAATATAGAAAATTTCAATGTCGCACTGAATCGCGTTTTTTTTATATGATTACTCTTTTGATCTAATTTTACACATACTGCATAACATCAATAAAATTAATAGTTATGTATTAGTTTATGTATAGTTATGTATAGTAAAACGAAGCTCCGCTCAGCATAGTTTTTTTAAATACAATGATTTATCCTTGCTTTCAAATGCAGTACATCCAGCAACAGTATTCTATCCGATAAACGTAGTTCTTCTACCCCTATACTGATATCTGACGAGCGAAGTACACTTTTTTTTCTCCACATAATATTAGGTTCAGTAAAGCAATTAAAATCGGCTATTAAAAAAATTCAAAAACGAAATTTATGCAATTCTGCTTCATTATCAAAATAAAACACACAGAGAATTTATAAACAATTATCGATAAAAATAAAATTGAACTTTATTTTAAAAAAAATCAATTTTTTTTCATTCTATTCTTATCACTTCTGATAGCCAGTATTTTAAAATAACCCCTCAACAAAATTTATGAAATTCGGCTGAGTATTTCTAGGTTTTTTTATGTATATTTTGAGCGAAGATAGAAATAAACATGCTTTACAATTATGTATTATATACTTTGATTTTAAATTTATATATCCAAAAATTCTATTAAAAATAGTAATTATAATATGTTTGTCAAAATTTAATCATTTGGGTACTATAATGAGGTAATTTGTTCATTTTCCCAATAGTTTTTTGACGCGTAAATAAAAACAAAAGTTTTAACCATAAAAGGGTTAATTTTAAGTTTTGAGACTAGAAAATGTTACGAAATGATAAAAATACGTAATTTTATCTATATTCAAAATTTCTTAAAAATTTGTAATTACTATATTTTTTAATTTCAACAATTATTTTATTATTTAAGAGAAAAAATGAATCTAAATAATTGAATTTTTATCAAAATATGTAATTAACTATTATATATATTAATTTATTTTTTCAACAATTTGTTTGCAATTTTAGGAAATTTATAGAAACTTTAAGTTTAAAAATATTTAAGTACAGAAACCTTCAATTTTATGTTTTAACACCTACTCTAGTAGCATAGAGAACCCACGACTAAAAAGAAATCATTGTATAATCCTATTAGTATCTCTTTCAGAGTTTCCAATTAATGCTAAGCCAGATTTTCTTGATGGCATACATATGTATTATTAAATATATAATCTTTTCATAAAACCATATTATCAGTATCTGGTAATCAGTATTTTTATTCGTATAAAAAAATGTTGAAAGGTTATAGTATTCTATATATTGAATAAATTATTATTCAGAAAGTACAAGTGTAAGTAGTGTAACATTATATGACATAAAAATCTTTTGATGATATTTATAATATCTGATTAAAACTTCCAAAAATTATCTCATCAGCTAAAATGAAATAATAAATATATCATGATTAAAATTATAAATAAGTAGAATATATTCCTGGTCAGCTTATATTATTTTATAAAATATCCTTTTCGATAAATAGGAAAATTGAATTGATTAGCACAAATTTATTATGATCTCTGAAGTTATAATAAAAATAAATTATGTAAAATACAAAGGCTACTAGAAAGTCCATAATATATTACGTGAAGATACTGTACATTTTTGGAGAATAAAACCATACTATAACCATATGAAAACAAAATATCAGAAAAGCAAAACAATATTCCACTATAATCAGATCCATTTCAAACTACAAAAATATTAAAAATATAAACAAAATAACAATCATTAGCTATAAACTTGTATTTTACATCAAAATAGATCAATTAAGTATGAACAATTAGATATTACGAAACTAGTATTAAGTTAAAAAAAAAAATGAATAATGACAAACGAAAATATGAATTTGTAAATCACAAATATTCTATGAATATACAATTCACAGATGCAAAAATTAAGAATAACATACAGCATGTGAATCAAATTATTTGCTCAATACCGAAAATATGAATAAATTATGAGTTCATTAATACAGGGTGATCTGGTTTTCTATTTATATCTAGAAAGCTAAATAATGATGATATTGAAAAAAATAATTTATTCTTACGAAGCATAATAGAAATTAAAAATAATAGAAACATGCCCAATTAAAAATTACACCAAACAAATAATAAAGTGTAAAAGATTTTGATACTATCGTATTCGCAGATTTTTCTAGTTGACGCGTAGAGAAAAATAATAACTCTTACCATTATTGTGCATAAAATACTTGCATCTTATCGAAGGATTTGGTCTCTTAAACGTCAGAATAATACTTGAAGAACCTTCAACTATGGTGAGCTAGTATTAAATGAAAATTAAATTCTAAGGAGCAGACTATTACAATTAGCTCAGGTTAGTTTAACAAAAATACTTCTATAGTCAATAATGATTAACATTTATCAAAGTAAATATTAAAAACGAAAACACTAACGGGTTCGTAAATCATATTCTTCTAAAATAAGATAAAACACAGTTTAAAACTTGGTACAAAATACTTTAATAAAATTGTAGCATAAAATAAAACAATTTATATACAACTATACTCACTTTTAGAGCTCTCTTCCAGGTACCTAATCTCAAATGAGACTGGCTTTTAACAATATTAATTTTTATTATTGCTAACCAATTCAAAAAGAGTGCGACATCAAAATTTTGAATATAACCTAGGTAATCGTAGTACCAATTTAGACCTAGTTGGAATATATTATAACTACCTACATATATACATGCATGCATATATGCATACATATACTCATACGTACAGTATATACATATTATATACTATATAATATATGACACACACACACACACATATATATATATATTAGTGATGTTACGAACTGTTCGATTTTCGAACCGAACGAAACCGAACCCGGGGTGTTCGGTTCGGTTCGAAAATCGAACTCAAAATTGGAAATATTCGAACCGAACTAAACACAAAATAGTTCAGTTCGAATATCGAACCTAGGAAAAAAAATTTGAAACTAATT
>JAIPRL010010097.1:0-16240 GCA_025469235.1 Pemphigus obesinymphae
GAATTCATAACGAACAAGTTTATTAAATACTTTGATTTATTCTAATTAACTAAATTTTTAATGTTATTAGACATTGAAAACCAGAAAAACGCAGATTCGGCAAAATCAATTTCATATTATTAGTGGTGATTTATTTATATTCATCAATATTTTTAATTATAAACGTTTAACATTTATTAATATTTATTTATGTATTTTTCCTCAGTTATTGTTTTACCGTTTTCAGTAGGTACCTGATGACTTTTTGTTATTATTAATAATATTGCCTTTTCTTTGTGTACAATAGGTACTTACTTTTATTTATTAACAAATAAAAATAAATAATGCTTTATTGAATTAATACATACAAATTTAAATGACATAATATAAATTAAAATGTAATTCTGTTTAGTTTATGTTAAGTTAATTAATAAGTATTAAGTGATATTGTGGAGAAGTAGAATATTCTGTGGTGGAGATAGCATGTTGTGATACCTGATAAGAAAATAGTATATAAGATAAGAGGTGATGTCTCTAGACGCTCGTACCAGACGAAACGATCTTCGCTGGAAAAGAAATAACTATGTGATAAGTCGTATTTTGAGTTTGGGTTTTTATCACAGTTGTTATCAATATTATAGTTTATATAATTACGCTGATTTTATTCGTAGAGTAAGAACATGTTTGATTGAAACTGTTATGGCAATAAAAGCAAATATATCATACACGAGTTTTAATTAGAATGCCTAATGAAATATTTAAAAACGATAAAAATAAATAATTAATAAAATAGTAAATAATAAAATTTTCGTCATTTGGAAAGTCTCCATATAGTGCATACTAAGTGCATAGTACCTTCCTACTGTAGTCATTAGTTTAATCATAATAGATATAAATGTGATTTGATCACCTATAATTTTCCCGTAAGACCATTTTTATTATATATTAATTATTAGATTTTATTAATGCTTGGAATAAATGCTTTCATTAATGAAAAACATACTTTAACATTTCTCACTATTTGATTTTTTTGTGTTTGATTCTGAATGTTGTGAATGATGAATTTAAAATAAAAGATCCAAACGGAACTTTACTTTACACAGAACTGTTTTAAAGTTAAATGTATTGGTTTTTAATTCTATACTATGTTTTGCTGTAAAATGATTTTTGTAACTTAAGAATAATCTAATAAATCTTCCTCACAACTTTTAAATGTACATAATATAATATGCTTATAATTTGTTACTTTTTTATATATTACCACGGTAATATACACACTATGTCACTGATGACAGGCTGACTGACTAAAAATAAATTTCTATAAACTTTCTAGCATTTGATTTTAATCTTTTCTATTTCATTTTTCGAATTAATATTTTTTCTCAAGCACAAACAGGATGAACAAAATTGATTAACCTAATCGATAACAATTGCGATAAAAAATAGGTCTTATCACGGGTTATTTTTTTTCCTTGGAAGATCGGTTCGTGCCGCCAGTTAGAGAGGTCCGACGGGAGATAACTGCAGTAACACGCTTCCACGGCATAAATAAATAGGCATGTCAGTTGAACAATGTAGAATATGACACGGTGTAGAAAATGTTCCTCAGACATGGAACAAACGACAAAATTCATGGAAAAATAATTTCCTGCTTAATTGAAAATTATTGTAATATGAATTGTTATGAATTAAAATATCTATTAATAAAACATTTGCATTATCATTTTGTTTATTCAGGACGTGTTTCACCTATGTACATATAATATTATTATTAAGATACCAAGACTCTTTCATCCGTGATATTATGGTTGTCGTTCATTCCATGTCCGGGAAACATGCGTGTAGTGATAACGAAAATGGAATATTGTAGCTGACATGCATATTTACTTATACTATGATACGCTTCCCCTCTCGGGGACGTGGAGATTTCGTGTGTCCCGGGGCGGTAGAAAAACAAAATTACACGTCCGTACGTATATGAAATTAAACGCCTCGGTAAAATTCAATAAAACACGTTATATTGCCCGGTAAAATTGTTTAAACGTCTGTTTATGTATATTGTACACATGGGCGCATATATATATATATATACAAACGTCGGCCATTACGTTGATTATCATTTTTATTGTCTTACGCACATTAGCGGCGACCTAAGTGGTTATTCGAGAAACGAGTATAAAAGTTTTTGTATCTAAATAATAGGTGTACACATACATATATATATATATATATATACAATATACATATATACCGAATACCCGGTCTATGGTCACCACCGTGCGTGTCGTTTCGTCCTCGCTGCGTCCGGACCCTGATTTTTATTGCCTTTAACGCGGTTAGCCTTTAGCTATTGTTTCCTTTGCTCTCCTGCTGCAGTGTATAATACAATGTTATACGAGTGGTACGTACTATGCGATCGCGTGTACGTTTATACGCGTGCGTGTCTTCGCGGTTTTCGCAGGTTGCGCAGTCCAGGACGATTATATCAGGAATTTTAGTGAATTACGTACAATCGAATTATTAACACCACCGGAGAAGACCGGAAAGCGATCCACGTAATAATGAAACGAGTGGTTTTCTCGGATAGACATAGTATTCCGTGTCCCGAGAAAGGTTAATGTCAAAACAAGACAAAAAGAAAAAAAAAAACTGTCCGTATTCCGGTATAATACAAAATCTTCTTCATCGTTAAATCGTTACCTACCATTGATCCGGTTATATCATAAATACGGTCACATACTTCCAAAAAAAAAAAAAAAAAAAAATTGATGCTAATATCTCTCCCGAAGTGTTAACTTCTACTCTTTTAGCTTGTTCGGATCCACTTGCTTTCGGAAAAAAACGGTTATTATTCCCGACTCGGAATTCGAATAAAATAGTGTATTAAATATTATGTTAAAATGGTTTAATACGGCTTATAACACAATGTTCAATTTTATTCAACTTCTGTACATTTTAAAGTTATCCATTAAAAAATATAAAACAAAATTATGTTATATTATTTTTGTTCAGCTATTTTTGAAATTCCATCCACAAGTTGATATATCGTTCCTTTGGTCCTCGAACAGTATCAGTGCTGTAGCATTATTAATGTGCGAAAGTAATTCATTACGTTCGAAAAACGATTCTGAGCGAAGTTTGATTTAATATTATTTTATGATTTATAAAAATTTTCCGTTGTTTTCTGTAGTTTTCCTTTACGCTTAAGAAAAATACTGTGGAAATAAAATAATACTCAACTGACTATGAATACATTTTCCATCAAAAGGGCTCCACATCCCATAAATTTCTAATCGAATCCTTATCCTTCTCAATTAAGAGAAGTTGAATTGTACAAAATTGAATAATACATTTCCGCCGATTAAATAATATATAAGTTGTTTGTTGATTAGAACCATTGATCCTTGATCTTTTACTATAGACAAAAATAATATTATAAGCCTATTCTGACGCGTGTGTTTGTTTTTTGAAGGTGTGTCTGCGATTATTAAAAACAGTATGAATGTACGTTAATTTAATTCATTCTCACAATCAAAAAAGTGGTTTTTCAAGACATACCTAACAATATATATAGCAGCTGGTAAAGGCACTTATTTATTCATTGAAATGACAAAATTTAGGTACAAATATATGGCATAAAGTTATTTAATATTTATGATATTCAATCGCCTATTATAAAAATCCTGTTATGTGTGTTTTTGGATTTAACAGATATATCCGTTAAATAATGTAGTAAGCAGTACGATATTAGTATAATTCATATGGTTTATCCCTTTTTCTATTATATTTAGAAGTTTTGAAATAATCCTAGTTTACGGGACACACTTTTTTCAATTTATTTTTGTTATTTTATTGTACCTATTGTAATTTTGCCTGAAAAAAATAATGGTGAAGTCAATGTTTGACGTTTTTTAATAAATGCAGTTTAGCTTTATTTTTTTTTTGTCATTCCTATGTAATTTTTGAAGAAAATAATTATGGTGAAATTAGATTTGGTCAGACAAACTTAGTTTGGAAGATACGTGTTTTTGAAGTTTACGAATTTACCGTTAAATATTATAGACGCTGTGCGCCAACACATTGATAACACGGGATTAAAATAAAATAAAAGTGCTGTTCCAACTATTACTGACTGATAATTCCTACTGTGGAAAAAAGAAGAAGGAAGAGACAATTGTAACCACTGTAACCAGAGTTTTTATTTCCACTAAAACAAGTAGCTATGGCCACGACAATACCCAGATAGCAATTGGAACACATACCATATTGTGAAAATATGTTTTGAACGTGTTTCTAAACATATTCCCAAAACAATATTGTGATAATGTGTTGGAAATATGTTCAATCCAATATTTTAAAGAAATATTTTGAATATAATGTGACATTATTTTTTGAACAACATTGTGAAAATATGTTTATTTAAATATTTCAGACATATGTTTTGTTCATGTTCAAAACAATATTTTGAAGAAATATTTTGAATACATTGTGACATTATTTTTTGAACAACATTGTAAAAATATGTTTATTTAAATATTTCCGACATGTGTTTTATTCATGTTCAAAACAATATTTTAAAGAAATATATTGAATATATTGTGACATTATGTTTTGAACAACATTGCGAAAACATATGTATTTAAACATTTCAAACATGTGTTTTTTTCATGTTCAAGACAATATTTTAAAGAAATATTTTGAACATATTGTGAAATTATTTTTTGAACATTATGAAATCGTGTGTAATATTAGTCTGACATAATCACGGTGTTAAATATTTAAATACATTTGAGATAGAATGATTGTTGGTTAAAACTAAAGACCGTGCTGGGTCACTCGATCGCTACACTAACTTGGACAGAAAAATTGAAAATATCCCCTGATTTGTTGTGAAAGACCATATGTTGGGTAGGTAACAGAACAAAGTACACATGTTTCGGATGGAAATTTTTAGTGGTAACTAGATTGTATAGGCTACGAAATTGCAGTGTAAAATACGTAAAAACTTCAAACCTCAAAATACTGTAACTTCGAAAGTATGAGTCCGATTGACGAATTCTGATTTCAGCATTATTTTTTGGGGGCAAAACTATATAAGTATACGAAAAATTTTTTTTGAAAAAATGAATGTCCCGTAAACTTATACCAAAGTTTTTCATGTAAAAATAAAAATTTGAAAAACATTACCAATGTGATTATAGTTAATAATTCCTTCTAATCGCCAATTTTTTCAAATACACATAATTATATGACACAATAATTAATCATACTTGAGGCATCATGATTTAATTAGCCACACGCATTTTCGATAGATGAAATGGGCTTGTTGCATTCTGTTTTTTTACTTATACTATTTCTGACTGCATTAACATATTTCAAATTAATACTTACATATACATACTTTTTTTTTCTATCTATTTCGAAAACATTATATTTATATGTATAGTATATATCTATTTAAGTATATTATAATTTATAAGGTGCATTATGATAATATTTTTACGAAATGTTTTTTAACAGTCAATATAATCTACGTTCTAATTTATTAATGATAAATACTGTCAAATGATTTTTTTTTTTATATTATTACGATCGATTATCGAACAAGTTTTACCGGTATGATTTTAAATTGAAACACTTACAAGTTATAAGTTACAACACAGTGCATAATATATATTTATATATATATATATATATATATATAGTGCATATAGCTAGGTAAAATTTAGTAACGACTAACGAGTACCTTAATATGATTTCACATTTAAATATATTATATTAATCTTATATAGGCACGTAGATTTATTTTATAATATCTTGCATAAATATTAATATAACTTAAAGTATAGTTATTACAGATTATTATTAACTATTAAAGTATAAATATACATAAATACGAGTAAGTACACCGGCACCTAAATTGATTTACTTATTTTTATTTATGTATTATTAATTAGTATTTTACGAAAAAAAAAAAAAAAAAAAAAATATTATATATAAAAACAAAGATAACAGTTATTAGAATGACAAAAAAATAAACGATATTTTTAAAATAAATGTCTATTAGCAAGGCGAAGTATTCTATGCAAAAAGAATGGTTATTATCATACGACGTGGACTGGGACGGAATACGAAAAAGAGAATGGTCTCTAGTATGATGAGTAGGAACACGAGGAAAGAGATTTCAGAGAGAATATCTGGCACATCTAGAATGCCATTCAGAAGTGAGATTATAAAAAAAAGCGATCTGCTTCAATACAACGGGAAGATGGAGTGAGGATGTTAAGACTTGCAAATAAGTGAGTAGTCATGTTGAGGGTGAAACTTATTCTGCACAATGTCTCAATTATCAATTTCATAAATATTTTGCCAGATATGGACACCAAACTATTTCACTATACTCGAGTACAGTTCTGACCAAGGCGAAATAAACAGACCGAAGAGACGAAGCTCTATAAAACGTTTTAGGGCCAGTTGTACAGTGCTTGTTAAATGTTTAATCACTGATTGAAGGACCGTTAAGTCAATCGACCAAATAATACGGTCGGTTAAACAGCGATTATATTTCATGTTATCATTTTTAATAATTGTTATCAGTTATTACTTCAGTGGGTCAGTTTGATATTAAAACTAACTAGTGAATTTGTTTGAAGTTTTATTGTAATTAAATTCTACATTTTTAATATATCTGTATTGTTTTATTCTTCGTTATTTTTATTCATAATGTGTTTCAATTATGACGACAACTATTTTGAATCCGATTCTGATATCGAAGATGATAAATTTAACGATTTGATGGTGATGATCGATTTTCCTAGACGTTCAAGAATCTTTAGATCTAGAGCAGATCATTTTACCTATTGGAAGGATGATGAGTTCATTGAAAGATATCGATTATCAAAAGCTACCGTTAAATTTAAATTAGCTGCGTGAGGATTTTCTATAGACTGGCAAGTTGAATTCATTTTCAATCTTGAGTCATGTTTCTTTTTTCATTCTATTCAAAAATTTTAAATAAGTGGAAGTTTGTATATTATTAAATATTTTTATTAAAATGTTGAAAGATATATTTAATTAGTAACATATTGATAAATTCTTGTTTCTTTTTACTTTACATTTACTGCGTCTGTCTTCATACACTCGATTACTGATTTATGCTTCTATACCAAACAAACAAGAAATTTCGTTTCTGCTGCCGAGAAATTTGTTGTGCGTTCTTTTGCCGAGTCTATAATAAAAAATGAAATGAAATAATCGTACTTGAATTTGAACGTTCGTAATTTAAATTCAAATATTTTTATTATTTCGGTAAAATGATAATATGGCTGATGAATGAAAACAGAATTTCACATAAATGCGTACAAACTATAATAGGAAAAAAAAAATTAAAATATTGTATATTATAAATTATCACACCCCGTTTTGATCATCGATTAACTAATCACAACTGAATCGCCATCCGTACAACACACGGTGATTTTGCTAATCAGTGTTTAACCACGGAACTGCAGTACAACGGGCCTTTAGTGTTACGCTTGACAAAGCCAAAGATCTTAAGTGCTTTACAAGTAATTGCATTAATATGATAATTGGCAGGACTGAAGTTAAGTCGTCCTTGAAATGGTTAGTTTTCCTATATAAAATATTAAATAGTAAATGAATGTAAGTGCATATATTTAAAAAGGCCGAAAGGGCTATGGACGATATTTAATGTATTTTTATGGTAGAGGGGAGGAAGTTTAACATTAGCTATAAAAAATCCATAAATGAAAACCATTTTAATACAAAGTACAAGTTGTAGATATTTGTAATTTCGAAAATTCGATTAATTCCGTGTCGTTTATGTGCATATTATTGTGCATTCGTGTAGTGTGTGAATGGTATGAAAAAATACTATGTGTTGATTGTATCCGTACCTGTATGAATGAAAACTAAAAGGGTAATCGAGTTATATAACAATGATCCTTCGTGAACACAATGTATAATGGGCATCGGACGCATTATGTTTTGATATGTTATTTACGGCACTCGTCAATTTGGCGAGAAAACGTTACACAAAACAGGAGGGGAGGGGGAAACAATAGTAATAAAGGATAATAAAATATCGGGCCGATTGACTTCCTGTCCTTTCGTGACAAAGATCGGCCGCAAAAAAAAATAATAAAAATTAAATAACAACACATATGGCCAAATACCGGTAGTTGTGGTACTTATAGGTATATACCTAACCTATTCTATCTGGTATAGACGTAGTATTATAAAGACGACCAGCAATACAATTATCGGTTAACAATCGTGAACGATGCGTACGATATTACAAAATATATAAAATGAAAAAGCGGAAATCGTATAATCACCATTCCGAAATCAAATCGATCCCGTACATGGAACGGATAGGATATATACGGCAGACCTATATAGTACCAATTATTATTATTATTTTTAAATTGATATTTTTCAAAAGACACCGAAAACCTTTTCCCGTCCATTCATACACGGGTCCAATAGTCTTTGGTCGCACTTCATCCCTGTTCTTTTTTTTTTCAATTTAAAATAAAATGCAATAATAGACACGCAGTTTCGTGAACCAAAGATATAATTTATCGTGTGAACGAAATCTTGAATCAAATTGTACCTATTGCACAATTGAAACTATAAGTATCTGAAATCTATTAATGACTCGAGTAAAAAAAAAAAAATCAATTTTATAAATGCGATACATTTTGAATACATATTGCCCAAAATAGATATTATTCGTTTTGTTCTCTACACATATGTAGGTTAAGAAATTGTTTATGGAATTATAGTTTATTGTTTAAAATACGTTTAGAAACCGATAAGTTAGCACTTAAAATACAACATTTTTAGATTTAGAAAAATTAAAAAATGACCTCAAATTTACAATCGGAAAAAGTATGATATATACACATTATGATTGAATCAAGACTTATGGTCGAATAGTTTTTTTTTCAAAAAATAAAAACAAATAAACAAAATAAACATCAGTTTAAGACCACGAGGTCCTTCACTCCACTCAGAATCTACAATTTAAGAACGTTCATTTTCTGGAAAATAAGTTATTGGAAATTAAAAAATAATAATCTGAAACAACGATTTTCCTGAAAATAATGAATTAATAGATTAATAAATAAATCCTCGATCGCCAATAATACGTTTTAAAAATGAAATTCAAGAACGCTTATGAAAATATAAGAATATAAAAAAACATAGGAATTCTAAAATCTTGGACACTAGGGGTAAGGGTGGGTTATGGAAGTTTGATCTAATCGCTAAAAACCAAATAGTGGTTAAAAATAATAGATTAAAAATTATAAAAACTCGATCACAAACTTGCAAATTTAGGTTTGAAATCGACATGACAATGTGAGAAGGGGGAAATTTAATTTCGGTTTATTAATATTATAGATGTAATATTAATATATAGGGTATTTTAAAAATAATATAGTACGTGTTTTAAATGGATATAGCTTCGAAAATAAGGATCATTTTATTTGATTCATTTGTCATCGCGTTTTTATTACATTTTTGGATTTTCGGAATTTAAGATTTGGCTCTATATATGTGTTTTCCCAAATCCCTTGACTTTACCCTCTATGATTGTTTTCATAGGGTTTCGTCGTCCAGGATACTGTTTTCAAACCACCGATGCCAAGAACTGAATCAGAATTAAATCGTGTTTTGAGTTAGATAACGAGTATGGAAAGAATTTGAATATCGTTTTGACGTCTGTGTCACTGGTGGAGGTCATTTTAAACATTTATAACATAAGTTTAACAAAAAAAGGAATATAAAAAACTTATTTGTTTATTATTATAATCGTTGAATAAAAATATCCAGTAGAGTATATATTTTATAGTTTTAAAATTGTATGAAAACTTAAAAATCGTACATTATATAAAGTAAAACGTGTAAAATGATTTTTATTTTGAACAATACGGTGTTTTCGTCTTACGTGCTATAAAACAGAATGGTTTAGTGCGTGGTAGGATAGGCCGGGCAATATAATAAAATATTATGATAATGAAAATAAATAGCTGGTCTGTGGAATCGATCACATATTTTGAGTTCAGTGAATTTAATTAAACGTCTTTAATCCAATTATGCGTTATGTATATTTGCGGTGATAGACGTTGAACAAAAATCGTTAATATATCGATGTTCAACTAATAAGACTCAACAAGACAGTTTAACTCGTCCAAAAAGGGTAGAATGTTCTTTTATAAAACTTTATATTGTTGTACTCACATAGTTTTAACGATGGGTTTATCGATTTTTCAAAAATACTTTGTGCAAACCACAGAAACAAATTAGAAACATAAACAGAGAAATAATAATCGAATCAACTTGTTCAATTTCGCCCGTTTAATGCGCCGATATTCTATAGCCGTGCTTCTTTTTGCTCTTTATTACTTATACAATTCTCTATTTTTAAGTACGTAACATTATTATATAATAAGAACTCAGACAACTTATAATATATATGTTGAACGTGAAAACATATTATAAAAGTACATTTTGCATACATTATTAAATATAATTTTTTGTGCACATACCTATATTATTTCTGTGTTGGTCATTGATTGGTTATAGCGATCTCATTAATACATTTTTTTCGTGTGTATTAAATCATAATTTATATTTTAGAAAGTGTAAAGAAATGTCGAAATCCAGGTCAATGTGACTATACTCAAAACAAAGAGAAATAAAGTTTATCATGCATTTACGTTTTATTTTTTTTATTATTATAATTTTAATTAATAATTATAACAGATCAACAATTACAAAAATATAATAAAAATACTAATGTTAAATTATGAAACCGTCAGAAAGGATAAATAACAGGAATAAATAAAAGGAAATAACAACAATAACAATTTCAATGGATGTAGGGTCAAGGATATAAGTAAAAATAAGGGAGAGATATTAAGATTGGATAATTTTTTAAATAATTTGAAACGTTCTAAGGTAAATGCAGGGCAGTCACATTTGATTTTCTTAATACGATAAGTGCAAAGTGGGGAATTATTGAAGCCTAAATGTAAAGCGTGAGACGGGAGCCGATATATCCCAGTGAGTCTAAGGCGAGAAATTGTAATTATTTAAAATTGGGAAAGAGGAAGATTTTTAAACCAAGGAAATTTCGGAATAGTAGGGAATATTTATTTATGCCAGGAAGACAAGCGAGGAGATGAGGAGGACCACTTATCCTGCCAAGCTTTATATATAGTTTGGTTAAAATATGGAGGAATATCCTGGGGAGGAACTTTGAGAGACAGTTGACGACATACATATTTGGTGGATACAACTAAACAATTGGCTTCCTCGTTGTTAGATGCCGACATGACCTGGACGGACACCATACAAATTCAATATTTATGCTTGAAAGATTGAGAATGTGCAAATCTGATTTTATATTGAGAGAAAGATGAGAGTTGGAAGATTTACATGGATTAGAACAAAGTGAAATCGACAGCGATTCCGATTCCGATTCCGATTCAGACACACTGAGGACTTTTTAGGAGTTAAAAATGGATAAAGTTAGAGCAAGGTAATTCTTGGTGAGAGTGTAATAACATATAATATAGGTTAATTGTTATTGAGATTTTGTAAAGGAAAAATAGGGTGTACAAAAAGAAAAATATAGATATTGAACCGAAGGTTAGGTGGTGGAAATTAAATGGTAAGGCTGAAAAAGTGTTTAAAAAAAAGCTAAATGAGATTAGAGTGTGGAACATGAAAGAAAATATAAATGAAACGTGGGAAAAGATAGCAATTGTTAAGAGGATAGCTATGGAAATCATTGATCAAAGTAGGGGTAGTATGCCAGAGGATAAGTAAACAAGGTGGTGGGCTACATAAGTGCAAGAAATTATATCAAAGAAAAAACACAGTTTAAGAAATGGCAGAGAACTAGAGAAAGGAATGATTGTGTAGAGTATAAAAGTATATGTAAAGCAGTAAAAAGTGCAGTAAGTAAAACTAAATATGATGAGTTTCATGAGAGATTAGGAACAAAAATAGGGTAAAAAGAAGTGTGCAAATTGATTAAGGGAAAAGAAAAACAATCCAGGAGTTTTAAGAATGTATGGTGTATAAAAAATGAGGATAGTATGATGTTAACAAAAGACAAGGGGACGATAAACAGATGGAAAGAATATTTTAAAGAATAATTAATTAAGGAATTTCTAATGGAGACAGTATATCAAATTGAATGAAATTTGGGTATGGTGGATTTAATAAAAGAAGAAGTATGAAGTGTGATTAGAAAAATGAAAACTAAGAAAGTGGTGGGATTTGTTGGTATACCAGTAGAAGTATGGAAAGCATTAGGGAGTTTAGGTATAGGGTACTGACAATGTTATTTATTTTAATACTAATTAAAGGGAAAATTTCTGTGGTACCAATATTTAAGATTAAAGATTAAAGATATGTACAGGAATATGGGAACTATAGAGGAATAAAACTTATGAGTTACAGTATGAAGATTTGGGAAAAAGTAATAGATAAGAGAGTAAGAAGTGAGAAATGTGTTAAGAGAAATCAGTTTAAGTTAATGCCTGGGAGATCAACAACAATGGAGCCAATATTTTACTTACGATGGTTAGTAAAGAAGTACAAAGAAAAGAAGAGGAACTTGTGTATAGTATTTATTGATCTAGTGAAGGCATACAATAGGGTTCCTAGAGATATCTTGAAATAGGCAATAATGAAAAAAGGTTACGTGAATGTAATTGAGGACATGTAAGAAAGGATATGTACAAGAGTAAGGAGTTAATGTGAGGGAAACTGAAGATTTTACGGTCAGAGTAGGAGTGCACTAGGATTTAGCTTTGAGGTATTATTTATTATCCCTGATATTCGATAAAATAAAAAAAGACACACGAGGTGAGGTATTATGGTGCATACTGTTTACACATGATTAAGTGTTGGTTGGAGAAAGTCTTGAAGAAGTGAACGGTAGACTGAACGAGTAGAGAGAAACTCTTGAGGGGAAAGGATTAAGGATTATTAGGGATAAATACATAAACAGAATATATAGAGTATGAGAAAGGGAACACAGAGTGAATAGGGATATGCAAGTTATGAAGTTGTGAGGGGATGTAGTGTACGAGATTGAGAGATTCAAGTATTTAGGATCTGTTTTTCAGAAAAATTGTGGTTTTATGGAAGATATAAAACATAGGATTGTGGACATGTAGAGAGAATCTTCAGGTATTTTGTGTAACTGGATAATCTCAATTAAGTTAAAAGGTAAATTTTATGAGACAGTACTATGATGTACGAATTGGAATGTTGAGTAGTGGATAGGAAGATAGAACAGTATGAGTGATATATACATATAGTATTATAGAGTATGAGTGTGGTAGAAATGAGAATTCTAAGGTGGATAAGCGGAGTGACGAGAGAGTACATAAAGAGAAATAAATACAATTAGGTAGTATAGGAATAGCTCTAATAATAGGCAGAGATAGTAGGAGTAGTAAAGGGAATATATGTTGGAAGGAAAGAGTGGAAGAAGAAGACCAAAAACGAGGTGTGTGTATAATGGAGAATGATTTGAGGGGTCGGGTGCAAGTGATGTGATTGCTGGAGATCAAGCTCTGTGGAAGTTGAGGACTAGGGCGGTCGACATAAAATAGTTGGGAGATTGTGCGAAGAAGAAGAAGAAGAAGATGAGTTTAGGTATAGTATATGCATTAGTTGGATCCAAGATTTTTTTCGGTAATACACTAGTTATTTGGTGCTAAATGTTTATAGTATATATAACTATATAACTATCCAACTACAGTACGTCGGATAGTTGGAATATACAAATTTTAAAACATCAGTACTTATTACATATACATAGGTACAGCGTGTATCAAAAACATGTGTTAAAAATAGAGGTTAACTATACTCGAAAAAAATGACCAAGTAGATGCAATCGTTTCAAGTTTGAAAACAAAAATTTTCTTGGTTAATATTTGGTCAATTTTTTACGTGAGAATTCAAGTGGAAGAATATTTTCAAGTTATTTTGATGTATACATTATGCCTGTATACTCAATATTATAGTCATTTCAAAATTTAAAATAACCAAATGTTTATCGAAACGACTGTAACTTGATCAATTTTGAGTTTAAGACCATGGTTAAAACATCAAAATTACCTATAATATTACTCATAATCGTGATGTAAGTACTACTGAAACAATTCCGGGATTGTACTCTAATAATAATACGACGGATAAGACGTCTACTATCAAATATGATCCCGGACCCGACTACATTGTATATATATATATATATGTATACTATATGTACCAGTAATTACTCCCTAGTGACTGGGTCCTAACTCGGATTTTCTGAAGATCTCGTCCGACTTTCTTCTCCCCTCCCAACCCAGTGGTTCACGACTACTATTTTGTTCCGGTCGTACAGCCACCCGCGTTACATCCATTCCATCTATTTTCACGTGGCATTTAAAGTTTGGGCTTCCCCTCTGCTATGGTACCAATACGAGTGTATTCCTGTTACTCTTTTAGTTTCCGCACACTGGCTGGTGACGGGCCGAAATGACGCGAGTCCTAAAACGCGCGTACGTTCAAGATAATATATAAGAATGTAAAAAAAAAAAAAAAAAACCTCAATTTTGAAAACGTAAATTCATTTCGAATCATTTCATTCGCACGGTTGAGCGATATTTTTGGATAATTCGCGCAGACAAGAAGATATATTATACGAAATGTGAAGTTTTCCGAAATATGATCTTGCGCGTAAACATCTATGGGCGTTTTTCGGGTGCGGACGACGGAAAACAACAACAGACTGCAGTATGGTTGTAGTGCTGGACGGGGGTGAAAAATCCCCCTCGAACGGACGGTGTAGACCCAAATGCAATAATGTAAAATATAATATCGTCCGTATGTCGTGCACTATCTGCTAGGCACACTCTGTATAACGACAATAACAATGATAATGTATACACACCCTATAATGTCGTGTGCGCCGAGAGATGGCCGAGAGAAAAAAAACCGACAGTACGTATCGCAGTCGTTTGAAACCCAATAGCCGTGTGACTCGGGTGGGGCAATACGCGTAGGACACATTTAGGACGAACGATATTACTACCGTGTTATCCGTTATTGTCCGCACGTGTTTTACTTTTATTAATTTATACGTACAACAATATTATCGTATATATATATATATATATATTGTCGTGCAAACGAGAGACGCCAATTCCCCGGACGACACGTTTATTACAATATAATATATCGTATTGTAATACTCGTAATTTTTCTCGCGCAACGTGTATAATACCACGTGTAACGGTGAGCGGCCTGTAAGTCGGGTTTGAATTTCGGAATAATTACCACGAGAAGCGGTGATTTTTTTGGACTTTTTGTCCGCGGACTCTATGCGTCTATTCACATCCCAGTAAGCACTGTGTACGTCGGGTAGGATATTCACGAAGAAAGTCGGTCAATTATTATCGTCCATTCGGCCCGGACACGGCATGCTATATTATATAATGATAAAATACGATTGTGATTTTGGCAAAATCAAAAAGTGGCCTTTTCAAAGTACCCGAAAACTACAGAATTGATTTTCTGACAAAAAGCTCTTTTCGAAATATATTTTAATTTTTAAATATAACACATTAGCTGTTATACCCGGTTTCACACGATTTCAAATAATTTATACTTTCCTTTATGCGCATTATGACAAATAGTATCAATAATTTATTTTGTTATTAATTTTGGCATTATATCTTTTTTTTTTTTTTAAATTTTATTGGGTTTCGGGCGCTATGTTTTACAAGCAGTAGCGACTCGTGGGTGAAATATCTGGCGGTGCATATAATGAAAAATACTACGAATTATAATAACAAATATATATTAATATAAATGATATGTTTTTTTTTACAATCATGACAGGTGTCGAGTGATAACACTAAAAATGTATAAATAAATAATAATAATATAAATAAAAACAGTAATTTACTGAAATTCTATAGGCAATGCACATGTCCTTAAGCCGGGTTCACACTACACCGTGTCGTGTCACGTGATTGTTGTTTTTGTGGCGTTATAATTTCCGTATACCAAAGTAGAACATCGTTCAACCATAGCGGTTAGCTATTATCAAATTTTGTTCCCTCGCTATTTTTTCGTATTTGGTTTCTGGTGATATTATGATATGTAAACAAAATAAATAGTTTTTCTGCTTTCATAATTAAAGTCAAATTTTCAAATTAAA
>JAIPRL010010098.1:0-16239 GCA_025469235.1 Pemphigus obesinymphae
TATTATTATTAAGATACCAAGACTCTTTCATCCATGATATTCTTATCGTTTATTCCACGTCTGGGGAACATGCGTAGTGATAGCGAAAATGAAATTATTGCTGACATGCCTATTTATTTATGCTATGTATTATTCCAGAAAAATAGATTAAACTATTGCGCCTCGATGATTGAAATGAACGGCTAACATTTTCTCGGACGTGTTTATAGGACACCGCGTAGAATAGAACACATTGTTCAGACTATACGGGAAATGGCCCGCAAACGTATTCACGTAATAAAATGTTTTAGAATTTATTTGCCCAGTGATATTTCGAAAAACCCGTGTATTTCCAACGTGCACTTATATATACTTTGGATGCTCCGAATATATATATATATATATATATATATATATATCGATTTCGTTAAACTTTTAGTACTTACTGCAGAATTTCCCATTTTGTCCGTGCGTCGCATACGACAGTACACGATTATTTAAATCCTCCTGTAAATATTTCGTACACCAATTTCAGCATATAAGATATTATATTATACTAGCTGTGTGTGTGCAATCGCGATACTTATTAACTGGTACGCGTGCAGTTTCCTGAGAAACGCAACGATATCTTAAGTAGATACTTGATATTTAATTTAAAAATAAAAAAAAATTACATTATTCATGTATCCCGTGCTTGTGCATTTATCTCGCAACATAACGCGGCTGCCATTACTTGTTATTGTTGTACGACGGTTGCACGTACAAAAAATGGTCACTGTCAAGAGGACGTTATACCTGGCAAACTGTTGTCCCCGTTCAATTTAATCGACAGTACAGCAAAATCACGAAACAATAAACCGTAGTAGCGTTTACGTTAAAATCCCAGGTAAGACATCTTTGGACGTTCCGGACATCCTGCGGTCCGGTGCCCATCGCGATGTGATTTAGAGCGCAAAGTGTACAGTCCGATTTTGCGAGGTTTTCCGCAAAAATCAAATGATTTTCTCGGAATTTCTCATTATTAAAATTGGCTTTAACTCACTTCAGTAATTTAATCTTAATCTCGTTTATAAATTAAATTATCAAAAAAATCTCGTATTTTTTTCACATATTATACGAATTGAACATTTTCAATACGTGATTTTACGCTGCAAAGTACCGCAATCACATCTATATTATTATTTCGTTAGACCATACTATTGTTAAAATATTACGCTCAAAATAAGATTCAGAGCAAAGTTCGATATAATAATATTTTTCGATGTATAAAAATGTTCATTACTTTTAATAGTAGTTTAATTAGTAATTCCTTTATCTATAAGAAAATTAACTACTTGTAAAAAAGAAAACTGGCCTCTTTGATGTACCAATTAGTATAAATTTAAAATTAGAAAACTCTTGGCGAAAAAACTCCTACTCAACTCATTCCAACCGAAAAACATGTACAGTTTTACATACAAAAATTAATTCACAATTTTTGTTTTTATACATTTCTAAAAAAAATTCAAAATTGTTTGATATTTTTATTACTTTTATGTAGTACTATAATTAATTTTTGGTCTAAATTTTTTTTCAATTCCTAATAATTTCCGAAAATTTACAGTAGCTTTCCTTTATGTTTTAGAAAAATCATATAATTACCTCTTTAAAGTACGAACTAGATTAAATTTTCTATCAAAAATCTAGTGCAGTACAATATTTTTTTTATATTTTAGGCGCTACTGTCATTGACAGGTGTTATATCACGGACCTGTTATATGGAGGATTTCTAACCCATGACCGAGATACATTACATGTACCGGAGTACGTGGTTTTTTTTTAGACATGTTTTTCAATATTTGTGATTGATAAAAGTTTGTGAAAAGGGAAAAAGTGTGAAAAACGAATAACATGATTTTAGGTTATACTCAAGGTAGTTTTTTGTTTCTCTTTTAAAATTTAATTGTTGTGGAGAAAGCCTGACAGGCGCACAACTCCAATTCTTATTGAGAATTGATAAACCAATAAAGGACCAAGAAACCATACGTCACCCCGTGACACAAATAATATTATTTAAATACTTATGATTAATAATACGATTAGAAAATAACTGTTATTTTCGATAAAATCTTCTCCAATTTAAAATTGGTCATATAGGTATTGCGTGGTTTATTGCACATTTGTGGTTTAGCGTAACGTAAAATATTTACTATATGGCCTATTAGTTAGACAAAGCCAACAAATGCGTGGGTATAACTACGTCGACTTAAAATTTAAGACCAAAATTAGTGGAATATTTTAAACTATAATTAACATAATCGAATGAACAAATCTTTAAAAAAATGTCTTAAAGTCGTAAACAAGATGATGGTTGACATTATATAAAACTATATTTAAACAACATTGTATACAGTTCGATATTTTGGGGTTATATTGATAGCACACTATCTTGTTTTCAATGAATAATATATACCTATATCATACGAAATTGTATTTTAAAGTTATTGATTATTAGAAGTACGTACCTATAATATATTATAATCTAACTCACTGAAGTGAACCCTTATTAAGTATTGAAACTATAATCGCCTTAAATAAGTTTAATTACAGAAACACCATAATTAATGAACTGGCTCATAATATACCTTGAAGTTTTATAGATAAGTTTTAATCTTTATAGACCTAATCGTATTTAATCAAAAAATACGTTTGGGCTGTCAATTTTGAGCGTGGGATACATCACGTTAGTAATTCAACCGATCAATTAAACTTTGCCATATCCCGATTTCAAATTACGTTTGTGTGTGGTCACTGCAGGTCATCGTTCAGCGCTAAAATCGTCCTATCCGAAATGTACTAAAGTGAAAAATTATTTGAGAGTTTTCTAACTACATTTTTCTTCCTAAAGTAAGGACGTTTTTATGTTTAGATACAATAAGAATATATTAAAATAAATTGTATAACGAAATCACAACAAAATACGTATAACCAATATAGGTATATGATATTTTCAATACTTGTATGGTTTTTTTCTAAATCTTTTTAAAATGCATTACAATACTTAACAATTAGTAGGTACTTATAGTGAACTAATAGTTACACCACAATAATATTTCCAATTGATAATTTAAACCAAGGATGGATATCAAATAGTTAATAATTTAATATTAAGTTAAAAAGTTAATTACGTGTTAACTTACTAATTTAAATAGGTAATTTTGTAAACTATAGACTTATCAGATTACGTAGCTACTATATATGTGAATAAATTATTAGGTATCTAGTTTAGGGTTGCCATAAGACCCGGTTTAGCCGGGATACTAACGGTTTTGAGCATTGCGTCCCGGTATCCCGAAAAAGCATTTCGGGGCAACTAATTGTCCCGGAATCACACTATTTAATATTAATATTTTTCAATTTTTAAAAAAAATTTTCATAAAAACATGTTTGAAATTTGTATAATTGATAGAAATAAAAATCAATTATCACATAGACATAGATATTATACACATTCAATCCAAAATATAGAGTTATTATTTGGAATTATATAAAGAAAATGTAATAAATATTAATTTTATAAATTAAAATTGTAATGTTAATAAGTATCGACAAAAAAATAATTTTTTCGAACAGTTTAAAATATTTGAAAATTTTTTAAAAAGTAAAATGCAAGAAACGTTAATCTCGAAGATCATTGGTTATCATTTATTAACTTTTATACATTTTAATGAACTTAATTTAAAAGCAATATTGATGGACGTTGAATTTTCTTTTACTTGGTATGATTCAAATACAGCAGTAAGACACGTGTTCTCATTGATGAATATTGAAGATGCTATATAGAATAGACAATTTGGAAGTCATACGGATGACATTTGACATATATACAGTTGTATGTAATAATAACAGAATAATAATTAAATTAAGTTTTGACAGCTATATCGAATTTTTTTTGTTTTTTTTTTTTTAAATATAAAAATAAATAAAAGTGAAAAAATCAAAAAATGACTCTTTAAAGAACTTTCCTGGCCAAATATTTGATCGGAAAATGGTATCACGTGTCTGATTAGATCAAATCTTCATATTGAAAAGTTTTTAACAAAAATAATATTGAAATTTTAAGTATATAGAGGAAATCAAGAAAAATTTATTAAGTATTTGGATTTTGGAACATTTACTTAAAATTATAGTATAATTTATTTTTAGTCCCAGTTTTTTCAAAATAAAATATGGTAACTCTAATCTAGTTTAATATTTTTTAGATAAAGTTAAGTTAAGTTAATACATGTTTTTGAATATTTATAATATTTATAAATATTATAATATGTGCATTTTAATTTTACATTTTGTGTATAGGTAGATACATAATGTATATAATATATACACTATACGTCATATTACATTATAACTTACCATATTACTATGTATTTTATTATACTTAGGTACTAATCGTATTAAATAATTACCTACTAAAAATATATTATCATTTCACTTCAAAATAATATTTTTTTGGACTTTGAATATTCATAATAAATAATAGTAATATAGTAAGTTATGATAAACATAAAATGGCAATATCATTTTTAAGACCATCACTTCAACAAAAATTAGTAGTTATTCCATTTCTGTATTTCATACAGAATTTGCATTATTTAGTTAAATGAAATAGACAAAAAATAATTATTATTTGAATACTACATACTCGTATTTTAATAATGTATTGTTCATAAATCACATCTATCCATTAACTTATTGTTATTCAATTCACATTAAGGATGCGTTCTACGAGGAACTGGCACACACTTATGATAAACTGCCAGGGAACATAATCAAATTAGGGCTGGGTGACCTAAATGCCAAATGTGGAAGAGAAAAACAGTTTATTCCAATGATAGGAAAAGAAAGTATGCATGAGTTAAGCAACGGAAATGGACTTAGGCTCATATCCTTTGGAGTAGCAAAATATATAACAATAAGCAGCACAACATTTCCACACAAAAACATACATAAAGTCACATGGAAATCACCGGACGGGACAACAGCTAACCAGATAGATCATACACTTATTTAAAAGAGATTTCGTTCATGCATAAAAGGCATACGAAGCTTTAGAGGAGCTGACTGTGACACAGACCATTTTTTAGTAGTGCCAAAGTTTATGTTAAAGCTACAAAGTCACAAACGACTAGAAAATAGGAATAGTACAATTATAAATCTAGAGATGCTAAAGAATAAGGAAATCCAACAAAAATACTCAAAAATGTTGTTGAGTACGTAAAAAGTATTGAACTGAATGACATAGATGAAGACTGGGACAAAGCTAGCAAAGTCATTAAAGAAATTGTAGTAGAAAATAATGGAAAAGTAAAAAACAAGAAGAAAAAATGGTATAATGAAAATTGTCGATAAGCACTAGAAAAAAGGCGGATTGTCCGTGAAAATTATATCAATCTAAATACTACAGACACAAAAGAAGTATATATGTTAGAGAGAATGATTTGTAAACGAGTCATCCAAAGAGAGAAAAGAAAGTATTTAAGTGAAATACTTCAAGAGGTCGAAAGAAATAATTGTTCACAGGGAAGCGTTAAAAATTTCTTTAAGACCATAAAACAATACAAATCTTTCAATCCAAGTCTAAAAACCATTAAAAATAGTAATAATGAAATACTTATGGACCCTAAAGGAAAAACTGAAAGATGGAAGGAATATTTTAGAGAAGTGTTGAATGCGGATATTCCGATTGCTCGGAATATGTATAATAATAATATTATTCGAATATTATTTTCAAACAACTGTACCTACTATGATAAATAATGAGAACTATTAACACCAAAATTAATTATTTTTACAGTGTAATATAATATTCTAATAAAACAAATTATCAAACAAGTTAACAAACAATTATAAATTAAATTAAGATTTGATTGTTAAAACCAAATTTTTACACTCATATTATTTATTCAGGTTATGGATTTTAATGTTATAAGTGTTTTGGTTACGGTGATGTTCATTTTAGGGTAACGACTATTTTGATTTCATTTGACCCAATTAAGGAGATTCGATTTTTTTAATTGCGTGTCATATTGGTTTTGTAGAGATATTACATTCAATTCATCAAAAATAGATTTTCTCTCTAATTTATTGTCAGAAACCAATTTTTTAAAAAGTATAAGAAATTCGCAAAAATATAGATGTGAACAAAATTTTAAATAAATTATATGGATTTTATAATATTAAATATGTTTTAATATTTTAATGTATGGTGTATGCATTATTTATATTGTTTAATATTACTTATTTTAATTTGATCGTTCCTAAACAATAAATCGTGCAAAATTGATTTAAAAATAAAATTTCAAGGGCCGCACACGATTACTCATTGAAAATTGTCAGTACCTGTGTGTGATTGATATGTTTTAATATAGAACACGGTCAATCATTGAATAACAATCAAAAACAATTATCTAGTTTCTCTCCCCAAACACTATATGTCATGAATTTATTAAAAACGTCTATTAAGTGACTGAAGAAGTGAACATTACGTAATATTGATTTGAAGTTTTAAAATTTTTTTTTTACTCACACGTTTACACTACACATGAATAGTGACACACGGTCAGTCATAATCAGGAGCGGACTGGTTAGGGATTTTGGGTATTTGGGATGCTACAGTATCCCTTACCCCGGAACACTGTTTCTTTAAAATAATATATAGCATCCCCACGTTTATATTTACCAGTTCACGACTGATCATGGTTATCCATCGAAAATCAAACATGTTTAAAATTCATTGGTCAAGAAAATGTTCGATATTCTTTAATATTAAATCTTAAAAGAAAATCACCCAAACTGACAATCTTGACTGATAATGTATGCGACCCTTTAAATTTTAAATGCATTTACGGTATAATCGGTGTTTAAGAGAACGACGTTCATATTTTGTGAACGACTCGGGAACATCACTCGTTTCTGCCACGTATAGAACGTGAACGTGAATTTAAATATATTTCCACTTAGCTATAATCCCATTAGATTTAAATATACTCATAAAAATATAATATTCAAAAGTACAATTCCGCGGACCAGTCATAGAATGAAAACGATAGTAATGTATAAAAAAAGCCATATATTTTTTTTATAATGAATTAATTAAAACGCGTTCATTCTTTTTTTTTTTTTGTAAAGAACGTGAACGTTAGCCTTGTGGAGGGGGCTAAGAATACCTACACGGTTTCCTAATGCCTGTCGTAGAAGTCAACTAATTGAGGTTGCGTCAGGTCGACAGCCAGCATAAAACTTGTCAAAAAGGTATGAGGGGTCTTAAAATGAATATAGGCGAATTTTCCCATCTCGTATTTTATAAGGCAGTGGTGAGACCTGCAATGATGTATGGAACAGAATGTTGGGCAGTAGATAGAAAGATAGAACAGAGAATGAGTGTCGCTGAGATGAAAATGTTAAGGTGGATGAGTGGAGTTACTAGAGAGGATAAAATAAGGAATGAGTATATCAGAGGTAGTATAGCGGTAGTTTCGATAGTAGACAAAATGAGAGAGAATAGATAATGATGGCTCGGGCATGTATTAAGGAGGGAAGAGACTGAGGCAGTAAGATTATTTAGGGAAATGCATGTTGTTGTTAAGAGGGGGAGAGGAAGACCGAAAAAGAGATGGGGGGATGTGATGGCGAGTGATATGAGGAAGGTGGGAGTAAATGAAGAAGATGCGGGAGATAGAGTTTAGTGGAAGTGTAAAACCAGGGTGGCCGACCCCGAATAGTTAGGAGAGAAGGCGAAGAAGAAGAAGAAGATATCTCATTACTAGTCTCTTATGAATTCTATCGATACAAAAATGAGTCATACGTTTTATTGAAAAACACGTTTTTAGTTACAAAATTTATTGACAATTATGAATAATCATTTTTGTACAACTGAATTAATCATGTAGGGGACGCCCCCCCCCCACATTTACTACTTCTATAAATTTATCGATCTATAATATAGTAAATACAAGCTATGCACAACATACATTTTGGTGAATTTTTTGTTAAATGTATAGAGTTATACACTTATTATAGTATTATCCAATTTTTTGGATAAGAATATTTCTGAAAAAAATCTCATAGCTATCAATGCAAAATGCTGTTTGATAAAGAAATGTTATCAAATTATAAATACTTTATTATACATTATTGATATCAGATTTTATGAAAGATTTGTGATTACCTATATATTTATAACCGAGATTCAAGTCAAAAAATTTTCAATAAAAAATTAATTTTCCCGCGTCCATGTTTTGCGCCATTCAGTGAAAAACTCGTATATTGCATTTAAACGTAGGTACTTTTACATGGCTAAAATCAACTCCAGATTTGTTACTAAGTGTAAAAAAAAATTATTTTTATCTGAAAAAGCTACTCATTCACAATATTAATTCGGTATTAACAAAATTTTACTCAAATTTAATGTTAACCTGAGAAGTTTCAAATTGTACAAAATTAGTTCTAGTTCTAGTATGCTACAAGTTTTGCCTTATCTGTTTATTTAATAGTGTACGAAGTCAGTAAAACCGATATTATGGTAGATATAAATCAATATGAATTACCGACCAACAGCAAAATGTCTTTCAGGAGACCAATAAATTGCAAGTTATTAGTACTGAACATTACAACAGTGGTTAGATTTCGATGCGGAGTACATTACATTTATGTTTAAGGTAAAAGTTAAAAAATGTGTGCTCGCTGTGATGTAAATTTTTCGGAATCGTGCTGTGGTCGTCTAAAGAAATCTTATTTAACATTCAATGCACGTTCATACGGAATACCGTTTTATTATCACCATAAGTTATTAAATCGACACAAAACGAAAAGTCTGAGAACATGGATAAGCAAGGTGAATATAATTAAACACGCCGCTGTCTTGGAAAAGTCTGAAATGTTTCCTCAGCTACAGATTAATTTGTTGTGCGCATCTCAGTGCTGATGTCGGTCCTTGGGGATCCTTAGTCGTCGTCGTAGTATATACATAATACCAGTTGTACCTATATATATATATATATATATATGTATATATATATATATATATACATATATACATATACATATTCTTTAGTGAAAAAGAAAACAATAAAAAATATATAAAATTTCATGCACTCTGAAGTATAATATATTCGAAGATATTTCATTCTTTTTTCGTGTGATGACATAATATTATAGTAAATTGACTGCACACTCTCGTATAAAATTACAGAGACTCCGTCAAGGGTTCTCTGTCAATTTCAATTTAGGTCTCACTCAAGCGACTTTTAAATAAGCCATGCGTGTATCCAGGGAAAATTTCGGAAAAGGCGGCAACCATGAGTAAAAATGGGGGGTTTTTTTTTTATCTTAAACGGTTAAACTAATTCTTAAAAAATTGAAAATCCAACTAGGCGTCTTCTCTGTGTTATCGATAAAACTTAATAAAACAGTACTGAATACCAAGTTTGTTACTTGAATATTATACTAGTAGTACTAGTAGTTATATATATATAAATGAACAAATTTATGTATACTTACGAGTGTAATCCTTAAGGTCCTAGAACCCAAGTAGCCTAATATACTGTATTATATAGTCCATTGGATAACTTTTTTCAAACATTCCACAGACATAGTTCTATTATCAGACAAATATATAATATACCAAGTTTGAATTTTACCTAATCTAAGGGCCCATTAAAAATAAAGTGTTTTTTAAATTTTCTCGTATTTTCTAAATTATAATTAGATGTTCAGTTATACAAACCAAAAAATTGAGTTTATACATAGACATTTTCAATGAGTTAGAAAAAACTCGGAAATGAAATGATTGTATTTAAGAACAGACAAAATTTAATCATAATATGATAGTTAAGTTAATTATAATATTTTTTTTTATGGCTGAAAGTTGAATGTTAATAAAACCGAATTTAATTTAATCAAATGTAGGTATTTTTTCATAAAAACAAAATGAAAATTTATTGCAGGAAAAATTTAAAAGTGTCTAAAATAATTATTAGTTTTTTAATTTTACAAAACATACTCCTTGATAATTTGATACCTAATGAAACGTTGATCCAATGTGAAATAATGATTTTTTTTATCTTGACTTGGTTTTTGTATTAAATACTACAGTAAAACTATAGTTAATCATTTTTTAGAGTAACTTAAATTTAATGTATTTTCTAGTTGATACCTACCCTTATTCTTTATGGTTTGAGCTATTAGTATGCATATATAACTATTTCATTCGTAGTTTTGTCACCTCCTTTGCCATTAACAATTTAATGTACCTTATTTTAAGATAGCAATAAAATAAGATGCATATCCTGCAAAAAATCTTTAAATGTACACCAGTGTTAGAAATATATTATAATAAAATTGTCTATATACTATTAAACCAGTTTTCTATTGGCTTAGAATAATAAAGTTTTAACTGCAGAATCAGAAAAAGAAATGGATTTTTTCGTAGATTTCTTTAAATTTTTGTATATTTTTAGCACGACAACCATTTTAATATAACTTATACTTAGAGATATAATACAAATATAAAAGTTCTAACTCTTGATGAAAACTCTTATTGGTTAATTTTGGCCATGAAAAAAAAGATATTTCTAACTAATACACTTTAATTTACTGTTAAAATAAAATATTCTTTATTTAATACAATATCATACAATACAAATATCACTGGTACGATAATTTATTAAAATAAAGAAGTTTTAACTGTAGAACTATGTTATTTTGAATGAAAGCAACTAAAATTTTTTGTTTTTTTTTCTCAATTAATTAGATATATAAAGTATAACAGAAATTCTGAATCAGTTAAATTACAGAATCTTAATAGGTATTTGCACATTCAATAAAATTTAGGACCAAATCGGGTTCAATGTTGCTGAGATATATATATAACTTTAGTGGTAAAAAAAAATAAAATCTTTCACATGGAAAATGAATAAATATGCTATAGAACAAACTGTTATGTATGTATGAATACGTTATATAATTAGGTATATAGGTATGATATAGGTACATATGCCAGCGTTATGTAAAAATTCACATTTTTAGGTTTTTCAAATATTGAGAAATAAATACATTTATTAGATTTATACGAATAATTTAAAAACTAAATTTGTCTAAAATTAATTACATCAAAAACCAATTTACTCTAGGTACATTAAAAATTATTAAATTTTTCCATACAGTCAGTTATATTAAATTTCACTATTACTGATATATCGCTGTTTTATTTATTCTTTTAAATTTACAGGTCGTAGTGAAATAAAATTATCACTATACGACATAAATCGATAATACCAACACGAGGTGTACCTATATAGTCAACAAATAATTTTATTCAAACATTAATAATGTATTGCGTTGGTCACCAATATAAAGAGCGGAAACACATGCATTATCCACTAATTAAAAAAATAATAATATAAAACGAACAATAGTTAATTACCTAAACATAAAATATACAACACATTTTGAATATTATAGGTTTTGTTTAAAATATTTTCATTTCTATATTTTACGTTTTACTAATAATCGACCAACAATCGTAGACTGAAATCATTCATATAGTCTATTTTATGTTGAATGTAGCTTTGAACATTTTATTAGATTCTGAGTGGGGCGAGGAACCTATGAATTTCACAATGGTGTTTAGGAAATTTTTATTTTTTATTATACTATTTGTAATTTGTATAATTATCACACAGTGATAGTTTTAGTAAGTGGGTCCAGGTGTACAGCTATACTGTCCGTCAAACTTTTAAAAATATAAAATCAATGTGCATATTGTATTTTCAAAAAATAAACACTCATACTATAATAAATAATTATTTTTAATTTGGACTTTTTTCCGTTTACATTTTCAAATTTGGGCTTTTTTTCTGCGATTTAAAATTAGAAAAAACCACAAAAAAAGCCCAAAGAAAAAAAATCCCCAGAAAAAGCACAAATATAAATGTCATGAAAAGTATTTTATTAATAATTTTTTTAAATTTCCAAAAAATTATTATGTTTAATTTTACTTGTATAGTTATATATCACAAATGTTATATAGACTAGTATGAAAATATATTAACTTAACTTAAGGTTATGATTTTTTTTTTTAATTTTACTTAACCTAATTGTTAAGAAAAAAATAACTGTTAACTTTAAACTTATTTGATTTATGCTATTTTTTCTATTAACTTAACATAACTGAGTTAAAAAAAAATCATCATAAATTTGCCCAGCATTGGTTAATACTATGATGTAACATACAATACATTTAGTTTAAGATTGGTTTAGTTAACAATGTATTAAACTAATATTGACTGATACCAGTAATTATATAAAATCCAAGTTCTACCTATAATAATACTTTGGTATATGTTAAATATTTATCAATAGGTTATAAGTAATTAAATATGTGATTAGTTATTAACTCATATTAACTTATACTTAACCTGTATAGTACTATGACACCTTCTGAGTACCTATCTATAATTTTAACTGAGCTGTGTTATAATACAATTTGGTTTTATTTCGTTAATAATAGTTCAAAATAATTGTCATTAAATTTTTTAATAAAATATAAAATGGAAATTATAAAATCAAAAGACGGTGGTAATAAATTAATTTTTAATGGTTATATTTATGTTACAAAATATGTGAGGAAAAAAACAACAACTTGGAGGCGTTCAATGAAATGTATAGATTAATTACATACTAATCTAGACAATACGGTTTTAATACCAAGTCATAAACATAACGATTGACCTGATGATAACCAGATCAAAAAGATCAAAGCGCTAAATACCATGAAGTATATTGCTAGAAATGTAAGCCTTTTGACGTTTTTGTAGAAGGAATATCCAAGTTGGATAATAATATTAGATCAAAGTTTACAGTTGAGGACTCTGTGAAAGGAACTTTACGAAATAAAAGATCTAAATTAAGTCCGGTTGAACGAATTAACCTTAAAAATTTGATTGTAGAAGGTAAAAAATATTATGTAACCATTTATTATAGATTTATTTTAAGTTTGTAGATAGATAATAATGCATTTTTTTTAAAATACAGATAAATGGTGCACAATAGGATATACCCAATATCAACAATTTTTAATTATGGACAATGGTGTTAATGCTGAGGAACGAATTTTAGTTTTTGGGACAATAGATGGTGTACTTAATTTATCAAAATGTAGTACATGATATTTAGATGGTAAATATTCATTAGTTCTTAAATTATTTTTACAATTATATGTCATAAGGGTGGAAATAAGTGACATGTTTATTACCGTAATATATTGTCTATTAGAGAGGAAAACTGTAAAGACATATAAATTATTATTTCAAACATTAGTTGAAAAATGTGCCGAATAAGATTTATATCTATATCCTTAGTATGTCCATATTGACTTTGAGAGTGCTGTGATAAAAGCGTTAAACAAATATTTAGTAAAGAAGTTATTATAAGAAGTTGCTTTTATCATTTAACTCAATCGACACAGATAAATGTAATCTTTAGCATTGGGAAAAAAATATCGCGAAGAAAATAACATAATAATATTATGTTGAATGTTAGACGGATTGGCATTTTTACCTCTGGAATATGTAGAACAAGGAATAACATATTTGATGAATATATTGAAATATATTTTGAATACTTTTCAATGCCACACAACGTTTCACTTTTCTCTAGGAAACTCATCTGAAGTTAAAACTGAAAATTCAAGGCACTGGTTAATATGGTATAATAAAATAATATATATATAGGTATATTTATATAAGTTATTTATATATGTTTTATTATATATGTATAATATATGGTAAAGGGTAAAAGTACATCAATCGTCAGATGTATACAAATTGGAAGCAAAAATATACCAATTATTTTGTTGAAATGATTCTGATCTATAATATATATATATATATATAACTGTTACTGGAAAGTATTTAAAAATATATGAAATAATTAATTAACAATAGTAAAATACATACCCTGTGAAAATGTTAAAAAGTTTATTGAATCATTATTTTTTTAATTACAAGAAAATAACCAGTTTTTTCGGTATTCGTTATAACGTAAAAAAATCTATAATAATCTAAAAGTTTTCTGATATGAGTTTACACTATAGTAAAGTTTATAATTAGCATCATTTTTAATTTGCATTTGTTTAGTACATTTTTATGCAAAAGCTTGTTTTAGATCTCCAGTAGTTACTGAGGCTCTTTTAAACGATTTTAAATTTTTTTAAAACTATAATATCCAATAATTTTTTTTTCTTTACCTTTCATGACAGATCTATGAAACATATCCCTTGAAAAAGTTGTATGTTATTGTACTCACACAGTGCTGTAACTACGACCATTTTTTAGGAGGTAATATGCTAATATAGATATTTGCCATAAGGTTATCAACATCTAAAATTAATAAAAAATAAAATTTCAAAAAATCCAATGAAACTTTCCTCTGAATATCTTTAACGTCATGAATAAACATTGAATGGTAATCATAAGACTTAAAATACAAGAGAAGGATAAATCCATAGATTTTCTAACTTAGTGGGGCGGCATAACAATTTCATCTATTTGGAATCTTATTAAGAAGATGATATTAGAAGTTGCTGTAAACGAGATCAAAATAAGTCATTATAATTTAGAAACTGATCAACTTTTTAAAAAAAGAAAATATAACGTGAAAAATCAAATAGTATTAAATCAATTATGCATAGATTATAATGAAGAAAAAAGGACATTGTACATATTTTTAAAAGCAATTGCGTACAACACACGACTAAATTATCATATTTTAATTTTTAATTTTTATGATGTTTTATAATATCCATGGAATATAATGACCATAGTCACTTTTAAGTCTATGTTAACCTATAACCTAAATATTAATAGTAGTAGATAATCATTTTTGTAATATTTATATTTATATATTTTTTTTTGTAAATTAAAATGTATTATTGTTATTTATTTTTCTATTTAATAAATAAACATTTGATCTATAATAAATAGTTATTTTAATTTTGTGTTATTTTTTGTTAGATTTATATTTGTAATTTTTTCCATGAGCTTGTTTTCCACGATTCATTGTAAAATATAAAATAATTATGGCACTAATTTGACATATCAGTGACTTGTAATTTTTCGTTACGATATTTCATCTATTACATGTATTATTTTTACCAAAATATAGTTTTTATTATATCCGATTAATATAACGACTGGACTAATATGGGGGGTTTGTTTTATATCAAATATTGGCACGGAATTCACTACATTTTTTATCGTATAAACATTATTATAAACAACTAAAATATAACAAAATATTTTGTTGAAGCGGGGTTTGAATCAAAAATATGTATGCAATTTAACATTATTAAAATTTAATCGTTATTGACTCTTAGTGTTTCACATTATTAAACTTTAAACGATATCTTTATTTTTCTTATTCATCGTTATGAAAAATTAAATGTTATGAAGCTTTTAGTGTTAAGTGTTATGATTTGTCAAAATATTTGTTTGTCGTTTCTGTTAGGTTTTTCGTTCACATTTCAAATAAAAAAACACTTAAATTGACTACCCTAGAACAAGAGCCATCAGTGATTCATTTAATGCATTCTTAATTTTTAATCAAAAATTTGCATTAGTTATAATGTCTGTGTTTATTATCGGTTATATTTATTTGTGAAATAATCATGTACAATTGATATCGTTTGACGTGATGAAAATATAAACGTTAACACATTTTTTCTTTTTTTTGGTCTTTCTTCATAAGTTTCAACAATAATATAATATGTTTGGTGTTTTACGTTAATACAGTTCAAATATTATCAACTTTGTTCCATTTATCGTTATCGGTAATGGTTTTTTGACACGTTTAACGTTGTACTTATAACGCTATGAAAACTTTTTCTAACCTCGAGTGAAATAATAATTTGATTTGTCGATAAATACGTACGAGTAAATGCTGGACAAACTATATCATTTACCACGAAAAATTATGTCAATTATTACCTATGCCCAGTGGCTATTTTTGTGTGTACTACGACACACTTTGTGCAACACGAAATCTCAAATGTGCATTACGAAAAATAAAAATGTGCACCTGTGTCTTTATTATAGACAAACTGCATACTGCCATCTGCAGCCGTACCTTAAGATTTTAAAAACAATTTTATTTATAAAAAATTAAAATAAGCTTTTATAATATAAAAATTAGAAATTATTATTTCTGATACTATCATTATGTATC
>JAIPRL010010099.1:0-16239 GCA_025469235.1 Pemphigus obesinymphae
GATAAACAATTTTTCATAATAATAAAATACATAATTTGTTTTTAAGTAAATATAATAATTGATATTTATTAGTGTTTACAATAAAAGGTCGACTTTTCTTGGTTTCAGAGCCATTTCATTTATAACATCCTCGCGGGATCTATGGATACATTATTATGAACTGCTAGCATAGCTAATTCGTTTAATCGATTCTAATGAACAAAATATTTAGTTATTACTTTTAATTTTCAAATTTGACTAAATTTACCGGTTATGATTCGGTTATCTGATAATTTCATCAATAACACTTATTATATTTTGTTGTTTTTTTCAAAATTCTACACCAAAAAAGGCCAAGGTGGGGGGGATTCGACACCCAGATCCCCCCCACCCATGATTACGCCACCGATAACAGTTACTGTTAAATCAATAGGTAATACGTTTTGTTAAATCAACAACCGTGTACAATATTATTAAATTGATCTATATTTTTCATCGAAATCACGGATACATTTGGTTGTCAGTGGGTTCGGAAACTCCGCACGACCCTTGTAGGTTTTTCGAAAGCGATTCGTTTCTGTCCTCCGTAGTCGTCACGCACGTGTGTGCAGTCGTCGTCGTGCAAATCGTCGTGTGCACGGAATCGATAGGCGGCCTACGACGCGACCGGTCGGTTTCGGCGACCGTCGACCGTCGACGACGACGACGGTGCCTGCGGAAACGTAGAAAGTGTCACTTTTGAACGGGGGCGTTCGCGTAATTGGTTCCTCCGCCGCACGAGGGGTCGTTTCCGGAATTTTAACGGGGGGGGGGGCGCCCGGATTCAAATGGAAACAGACACACTACTCCTCCGGCGTGCGTTATTTACGATTATTGCGCGCGGGCCCGAGAGATTCGGACCGGGACTGAGACACGTGTTGTCGGTACTGGGCGAGCGGTGTGGTGGTGGTGGTGGTGGTGGTGGTGGTGGTGGTGGTGGTGGTGGTGGTGGTGGTGGTGGTGGTGGTGGTGGTGGTGATGGTGGTGGTGGTGGTGAGGGGTTTGGGTCGGCTAGGGTTGGGTGCTGACGTTTTACGGTTTCCCTCGAGTGGTGGACCCGGCGGTAACGGATCGACATCCGGAGAGCCGGAGAGAGCCCGACTGCGTTCAATACGGGAAATCGTCAATCCGATTTTCGTCCGTCCCGCCAAAGTCTCGGGCCGTCCGGCCGACCGGCGAGCATTAAGGTAGAAACACATTATTGTCCCGTCAGTCGTCACGTGAGCTCACATAACGATAAAAATATGCGGAGCATCGATTATAAATATACTTTTATGTGACAGAACCACACTGTTAACATCACGTCATGTTAGTCGTTGTAAGTGACCACAGTTTTGCGTGAAAGCACGTTTTTGTTTTCTGAACATCCGCATTTTTAGCTGTACGTCACGTCACGTTTATTCCAAAATTCTAGTTTCTTTCACCTTCGAGGTTGATTGTATGAAAACGTTTCGAACATTGCCGTAATTCTGGAACTAAATGATGAAATTCGCCTAATTTTTCACGGTTTTTAGTTAATTGTATGGACCCGTGTTCGACTAGATTCATTAACATCTTCTTGAAGAACGATTAGAGCATTTCGATTTCTTCTTCCCAGTCCGACGAACTAGTAGAGCTTGCACATTCCATTTTTTAAGTATTAATTATTTTAACGGTGTGATTGAAACAAAAACAAACTTCTCGAACGACTGGTGACGTGACATTGTTATAGGTGTGACCGTAGTGTGTTTCTGAGCGTGATGTCACGGTTTTATTTTATCAGTGTGACAACACGTGACGTCACGTGACGTGACAATAATGTGTTTCTACTTTTACCGTCGGACCTGCCTCGCACCCAGTGCCGTGAGTCGGGTAGCGGAATAGGGCCCAAGCCCTGCCCTCCACCTAGAAATTTAAAACCTCAGAGGTGTAAAATTTATTACGGTCGAGGAACAATTACGACAGAAAAGTCGTGGTTTGTGTCCTCCGTAAAACTTTTATTCTCAATCAAATTCTGTAAAACTGTACTCCTCTCATATTTTCGATATTACATAGTATATTCCCATAGATAAGAACATAATATGAAAACGGATAGTGCACTTGGCTGCAGTAAACGAAAACTGGCCGATAACGAGCTCGCCGAAAGCATATAGCGCCACTATATGTTAACGGAACAAAATTATTTAACGTGTCATATATAATATTACGTATGTGGTAATACTGATATGTACATGCCATATTATCAATGTACCGTCAGATCAAAATAATAACACGGATAACATTTTATCTGTGATAATAATTTTAAATTAAATAACTAAATAACGTGTACTAATACTGTACTTTTCTTATTTTACTTTTACACGAATATGTGTTATTCTTTTATCTATATTTATAAGTCATAACATGACAATATGTGTCATGACTCATAATATATGAACTAAAAGTTTTATCCAACTAAATCCAATAGTTTTGCGTTGATATCTGTGGTCATACTTATTTGAGCGACACCTATTAGAACACCGTATTAATTTTTTACATTGTTTTATAGGAAATGCACTATCTGTTTTCATGTTATCTGTGGTATATTAGTATTATTTATTATATATTTAATATTTAGTATCATATCCTTTGTTTTTAATCAACCATTTTTTCTCGTTTTTCCCCTTCTTATCTGTTAACATCTTATTTTGCAGTGTTTTTTTTTTTGCAGTACTGTGAGTTATGCACAATTAATCTTTATAATATTACCTAATCATTAGTAATTTTGTATCAATGCCTGATTTTAGAGGAAAATTTTAGTGGTGGTTTCTACGTTTTTCTTTGGAACGCTGAATTTTGAAAATTTGGTGAAATGGGCGAGCTACCTACCGCTTACCATGCAAAAAAGCGTTGGTATTGATTCAAAATAAAAGTTTTATGAATGAAAAACTACGATTTTTCTGTTTTTTGTTCCTTGAGTCTAATAAATTTCACACCTTTGTATATACTTTGCTTAAATTATTTTCTAATAGTTTAGGACACGACGAGTTGTGAATGTGCCCTTTACAAAATCTCGATTGACAACACTGATAACACCTGCAGTGTTGTCAGAAATTGTAATTGAAACAATAGCTTTACATTACTATAATAAATAATTCGCACCCAATTATATGTAATTAAAAATATTGTTTCTACCAGCCCCCTTAGGCCAATGAACTAAATTCGCCATCGCTCCGCGGATTATATCCAACACAGTCATGCCCGTTCCGAAACACTGTATCGTTTTATTAAATTATTAAATTATTTTGATATCTTCTTTTGTTCTGATCCCGTTTTTACATTTTCAATATATCGTCAACGTAGTATAATACATTTAGGTAAATAGTATATTCTTAATGCAAGTCTGTTTTTTTTTTTTTTTTTTATAACAAAAATGGCTAAGTCAATATACGAAATACGTAAAAAGTAATCCTTGTACAGTTAAAATGATGTAATTTCAAAATCGTATATTTTTATTTGTATTATTATATTTTTATATTTATTCATAAAGCAAGAGGTATATTAGTATGTCACATATACTACAAACAAGACGTGCCAAAAAATATATTATTATATCGTAAGTCACATTATATAATGCACAATTGTATTAAAAGTCTACATGTGTGACTTGCGTCGGTTTATCTTTATAGGCTCTGGCGTAGGTAAAGATGTAAAATAAAATTACTTTTGGCTCTCATGAAAAACTTCATTTTTGTGACTTGTAGGCACTATATACTTTAAAAACTTCAATTTAATCAAAATATGAAATTGGCATAAGTCACAGATTTATATTTTGTTATTCGTATGGAAATACATGTATATAGGTATATACATATATGTATACTGATATATACTGTATTTATTGTGTGACATGTATACATATATTTTATATTTTAAAATATAAATCAAAAATCTATTTACAGTGATAGTTCACTTAATTTGAATTTTTAAGATTTAAATGATAATATACATTGTATTATCAGCGTTATAATATAAAAATGATAACACATTAACATGTACCTATATAATTTCAAAAAAATATTTATGATAAATATACTCGTTTATACATGTTCAAATATTTAATAATCGTTATTTTTTAATTCATAAAAATTAATATATTAAAATATATTGTAAAGTATATTGATATATATTTTCAAAACATAACCTTTTTTAAATATAACATTGATATGTAATCTGTTATTTGATAAAGTCGTACATGGGTGTGTGATAGTTACAGTATAGTTCATGTACTTATTATAATGTTTTTTTTTTTTTTATGTTATTACAGTAATTCTTTTTAACAATGTGTACAAAAAATGTATATATATATATATTTGCGAGATATACCTGAACCAGCATAATATTATTTTTAGTTATTTAAATTTCGGTTAAAATTTTACAGCGGAATATCAATTATGATATAATTATTATATTATAAGGTCTGATGAGAAATTACGTCTTAGTCGTTATTAGCATCCGCAGTCACCACATAACATGGTCATTTGATATTTCAAACCGTCCCCAAGATATAGTAGGTACATAATATTTAATAATATAAAATAGTATCCATAACGATTTTAAAATTGAATTACCATGCACAGTAAAATGCATTCACGGGTGACGTTACGTATTATATTATTGCCTTGACTAAATTATAAATTATAGGTATATGTTCGTATGATGGTATACGTGTGGTACACTTTAACGGTTTTGTTCGATTTTATGATTGAATTAAAGTTGTATAACTACTAAAACATTACCTAGATATTAAAATGTTATTTCGAGTATATTATTATGCTTGTATATAAATATACATGACACATAAAACTTCAAAATAATTATACTTCATTCCAAATTACAATAATTAAATTTAATGTGCCTACCGTTAATCTCGTCTCGAAGAAAACACTATTTTACAACTTTTGTGTATGATAACATGTTTTTGAATTCATGGAAATACGTATTTACCGTGTAAGTACCGACAAACGCAGCTACAGATACCTACCACGTATTTGAAAAAAAAAACACACGTTACTCGATATTTTATAATAAATAATAGTGATGATAATATTAAATAGTGACCAAACATTGTATTCAATACTTTTACTATTATTCCATGGATATTGTCAATATTGTAATAATTATCATGCATACCATTTTTATTGAACATAATGTCTGTACGTTTTTCAATAAAATTATTGTACTAATAAAACATTCGCCAGGTGGATATATAGCTGACGTATTAAAAACGCATAACACTGCAGTATTGTTAAACATAAAATTCATGGGATGTAAATGCATCACCCAGTAAATTATTAGTGAAGCCACTGAAACTAAAATATAATTACAATAACAACAAACAAGTATTAAATTAATTTAATTTAGGTTCCGTTTTTATAATATATAAAAGGAAATAACTGAATATTTAAAATACTTTTGACAGTAATATAGTAGTTACACGTATTTCATTAAAACCATATTTCCGCATAATACATTAAAATGTATCTCGGTTTAATAATAATTATAAATGCAATTTAATTATCATAATGTAAGAAAACCTCTTTCAAAAACATGCACGTACAAACAGAATATTTAATACCTACGTTCTAAAATGTATAGTGTGTTTTTAATTCGTAATGTTATTATTATTTATTTTGTAAAATTATACAACCAGATAGAACGTGCTTACTCAAAAAAAATAACCATAAAAAAGGGTTTTGTTTTTATTTGTGTTTAAATGCATATATATATATACTTTTTATTATTCGTTTCATATATATATATATATAATATATATACAGGTATGTATATATTACGTAGGTAGTTTCATTAACTGTATAAAATAAACCATTATTGGGGTCATATATTTTATCATCGACAAATTGTGTTCTCGGCCGTGTTATATTTGACATTGTGATGATTAATTCTCAGTTTAAGTATAATTTATTTTTTCGAATTCATTCATACGGTCAGTGTGCTTCCGATTAACAACACTTGAATGTACTTAATTCTGAAACGTCTATAAAAAAAAAATAAAGTGTTTAGTATTATAAAAATATAACTACTAATGACATGTTTAATAATACTATTAGGTTTTGAGTTTTGATCGTATGGTATAGAAATATTTTAATAAATATTGATCACAAAATTGTAATAATTACTACGTGAACGAACACATATATTATTATGACATTAATGTATTGCGAAAATAATAAATTATGCAAAAATTATTGTATACGAAAAGGTTATTAAGTGGAATAATGAAATATACCATCAGAAAATTCACTGTATATATTATTACTCGTTTTAAAACGCTTAAGAGTGAGAAAAACTTAAAATGAGTTACTGATTTACTTAAGTGTATCATGTACCTACACGAAAATTAAAATTAAAACATAATTTTCCACGTTGTAATTTCCAAACTGTATTGCGAGCCAATGATTTTAAGTGTATCATTATGCCTTGAGTCATCATTGTTTATAATATAATTAATACATATTTTATTTACCTAAGTCGAACTACAGATACTCTTTAAGTAATGTGGTTTCAAAGTTTTTATACAGATTTTTTTGCGCCCGTTTAAGTACGAAAAATAATACGGAATACAATATACTATCGACAGATTTTTGATAATCGAATATAACTTTTTTTTTCCGTAATATTCGAATCTCATATTTTAATAAAATATATAAACTGTACATAATATGTTAAGTTGTACATGACCAATTTTTATTTAGAATTTTTCTCTATTAACTTTATAGAAATAATTCAGAAATTAGAATATATTATATAATACAAAAATACATTGTGATTTGCCACATTGTGACAAATTTTTATCAATTAATAAATATAAAGTTTATTTGAAATAAAATAAAATTTTCGGAAATTAAACTAAATAAAATACTAAATATAAAATAAAAACAGATGGGAAGCACTTAACATGTTAAGTAGAATAATGATGACGGATAAATTGAATTTAAAAGCAATGATAAATTACTTCTTTCTAAAAAAACGATTCTGAGCGAAGCTTCGGTGGATATATTTAACAATTACTGTAGAGTATACTAATACTATGATAATATTAAATGTATAATATTATGTATAAAAAAAGTGCAAAAAAGTGTAAAAATTAATTTAAATGATTAATGTAATAAACCGAGGACACTAGCTACCACTAGACTACATTACACATAACACTGTTGAAAAATAAATCTTTTAAACAAACATAATAAAATCGTTAAGTTTCAGTTTGAGATAACTATAAAATCAAGTCCGACCGCCAAATTTTGACTTCACTATTATTTTTTTGATCAAAAAATACATAGGTACTTATTAAAAAAAAAAAAAAAATCGTAAAATCGAATTCTTCTGTAAACTTAAAAAGTTATACCTACCTATTATGAATTATATGTCTAAAAATTGAATGTTGCTAAAAGTAGGACATCAACGAGTGAAAGAATTATTTGTATTCATAATGTACTTATACTTACGTTTTTGATGAAAATTAAAAATTTATAGATCTATTATTTCCCCGAAATTTGAACACATTTCACGCCAAATTGTCGAAAAATTAAATGGGTATTAAAAAAAAAAAAAGAAATTTAATGGTTACTAAAAAATACTGTGCATACCGATTTTTAAATAATATTATATGTAGTTAGAATAGCATATTTTTAATTCCCTTTAAAATTTTTAGGTGTAATAAATTAAAATGAAATTTATTATGGATTAAATGTCTCAAATTTGCATATTGCTTTTAAATAGCCTAAAAATGGGTAAACATTTTTAGAAAAATTGTTGGTATTCATATTTTATATATATATATATACGTTTGCAGAAAACTATCATCAATATTTTCGAAGTTATGAATAATTTTAATTCAATCGTATAAATACCGAAATTTGTGCTTATTTTTGAATAGTTTTTTCTTACGCGTTTATCGAAATAATTCGAAATATCTAAAAATGTCCCGTCTAATGTACCAACTAGATGCAATTTGATATCAGAAAATAACACCACTTGTAATGTTTGGAGCGTTTAATCTTATAGAACTTTTGGGAGAAGCTTATATATATTTTAATATTCTGAAACGAAATTAAGCCAAAAAACAATCGATATTTTCATTATTAAATACTATAAGGTATCTATATATAATTAATTAAATAACAATATTTAAAATATATACAATGACCATGAAACAAATATACAATACAAATTGGAAATTATTCATTATCCGCTGTATGTGGACTCGTTTACGATATAATATAATACCAATAATATCTATAATAAATTATTAACAATATTATACTACATTATTAATTAAATTACACAATGTTTTTGTATAATTTCTCTTTAGAACCATAAAAAATATCTTGGTAAGTCAAATAATCGAAAATGAAATATATCTACGTATAATAAATAGTACACTTATATTATGTACAAATGAAACAATTTGTGGTCAGTCTCGGAATAATTTCTATAGTATAATATAGTCTTAACATTTTAACGAAACGTAGGTAATTGTTTTGGTTTTTCTAATTGTGTTATTGAAATATTCGATAAACTTAACTGCTCTTTCGTCTGGGTCATTTACAACTATAATATTATTTTAAATATTTATGAGCTCATAATATGAGTTATGCATAGGCGTTGATATTTACTCGAGCTGAACGACAGACACTCTAAAAGTTCTGATGGGCTCAAAGTATTTTTACTGTTTTTTTTTTTTTTTTTTTCAACACCCGTTCAAATATATACGAAGAGAACGACGTATACATAACATAATATATTACAATATACATATATAATATACATAACCGTATTTTCGAAATCCGTATATATTGCCAAGATGTTTGAATTTCATACTGTATACTATATTATATAATATTATATACTATAGAACATAATACTATGGTACTCTGAAATTAATTCAGTTGGGCTGAATTCTATAGGGATAGTATATAAACATTGATCGGGGGGTTTCCCGAGTTCCACCACCAGTACAAGTTCGGTAGGTCATTTTTAAATTTAAATTTAAAAACATAATTTCAATAATTATTCAGGTACCTATAAGTTATATCAATTCAGCGACCAATGTCCACCTAATCGATGCGAACACTCGAGTAGATTGTATCGATTAAAATTTGGATAATTTGTTTAATATCAAAGCAGATATTTAAGAATTTATTTATATGATTTGGTAACTACAAAAAAGGGAACGATTTGTGATTTACACGCATGGATGAGACTGAAACGTATTTTAAGTATTTTCAGTATATTATATAGTATTATGCTGAGTTCTAATTTACAACGCCCTTTCCAGGCATATATTATATTCCACAGTGGCTATATATTCCAGAGAGTGATGATGGAAATCTCGTGGGAGGTAAATTCTCTCCCCCCGCGTGTAAAGTAGGATTTAACCGTTTTGGCTGTATTACGTCATAAATGCATTAAACAGAATCGACTGAATTAAGTTATTCACGCGTACAATATGTCACGTATTAAGATTATACATTGACGCCTCATTGGCGTGCGTTACGTCAGGAGCATGCTAATTGGGGGTGGGATGAAGGTGTCTTATCCCCCCATTGATCTTTTAGATTCTGAGCGGGGCTAGGAATAGTAGATTTACAATGATGTTTATTATTTTCTTTTTTTGTATAAAATTTTTAGACAAGAAGATATGAACCGATCTAAACATGTGACCGGCCCATTATCCGGCAGCAGTTTGTATATTAAAGAAGCCATTTTTGGCCAATTTCGATAAACGCGGTAGGCAAAATTACCGAAAAATTACGTAAAAACGGCCAAATACGATTACGTAATATCGAGATTTATGTATATTATTATCCCCGAAGCTCCGCTCAGAATCGTTTTATCATTGCTTCCAAATAAAATACATTCATTAAGAGTATCTTAATGAACGTAAAATTCGTAAAAATACTGCGGATGAACAATTATTGGATTGTATCGAATCCCTAGTAAAATGTACACAGATTACCTTCTTTTTTTTTTTTTTTTAATAACGATTTATACATTTTTTGGGAAAATATCAACCCCCCCCCTCTTATTTTAAATTTCTGAGCACGCCATTGCGCTACGTTGAATCAATACGAAATAATGATACGATTTCCTTGTACTAGATACCTGGTGAAGGGTGATACAGCGATGACAACACTATACGGTTGACTCCGGAGCCCTAAATTATGTTGGTATGGCAGTGTTTTTTTTTTTTTTTTTTCCCATTAGATTTTTTAAACTCTCAACGCGTGTATCGTTATAGGTACATCGAGTAAGTTACGCCAGTCGTCGTCGTCGGGACCACAATAACCACAGCCGCATCCGCGAAGATACCCACCCATAGAGAATTCGGTTTTGACGTAGTCGGGTGCGGCGTACTTTATGAATGGAAAAAAAAAATAAAAAAGATAATAAAAAATGTCCGAGGCCTGAATAACACACACACACACACACACACACACACACACATATATACACAGAAAATATAAGTGCGTAGTATACAGGAAACAGGTGGTACAGGTGGTGCGCAGGCATGCGTGGAGCTCGTGAAAGATGTCTGCTCAATGTTGATATACACACACACACACACACATACACACACACACACACACATATATATGTATACACATTTTTCTTTTATCATTATTGTTATAATACTCGTATTATCATCATAATAATAATAATAATAATATCTTCTCTCCGCACGCTGTGTCTGACGAATGGGAATCGTTTTGGAAACCGAAATTCCTCGAAACGAAAAGGACCTATCTACGTTATATATATCGGTCCAGGAGTTAAAGGGGATAGCTTGTGATGAATGAAATCCAAAATTAAGTATGCGCGTTATGTGGGGGTGGTGGTGGTGGTGGTGGTGGTGGTGGTGGTGGTGGTGGTGGTGGTGGTGGTGGTGTGCTCGATACGAGTAACAGACCCACGACTGTAAATGTATATACGAGAACGTTGCTGTGAATGTGAGCGTAGTTTGAAGTTTACTGACAGGATCTAACCTATATATATGTATATATATGTATAATCTAAACTGATGAATGTTGACAAGTCGATTGTAACGATTCGGTAATGTACGTGTAATAATATATTACTTGAAATTATACGATACGATAAGTATAATACAATATTTGAATGCCTATCGTAAAACGTCAATATTCCTAAATACTTATCCATGTTTACTATATTTCACGTACTATTGAATCTCGTCTTAAATGAATAATATTGTTTGATTCGTTAAAATATAATTAATTAATATAAAAACGTAATCCACATTATATATTATAATATACAGGTGAATATAGTTATTTCACGTTGTGCGAATTTAGGTGCAAACTATAATGTTATTAAATATGTATGTTTCCATGCTAATGTTTTGATATTAATTATTATACGTGTCGTTAAATTACACAATTTTTGTTTTATATCTAATTTTAAAGCCATTATATAGTGACCTACAGCTTACAGCGTTAATTGATATCCATATATATATATATATATATATATATAATAGCTATCGGGTCTTTATGAGCAGAAAATTACAAATTATACTAGCTAATCAATACAATTAACCATAAGCAATTTAAAGTATGACGTATAGTAGGTATACTATGTTCATTTCAACATAATTATTTGACAATGGCCGTCACTCATCATAAAAACGTAATAATCTGTATAGATATTGACTGTTTAAATTAATCAAAAACAAATCACCGTATTATATAGGTACATTATATACTTACAAAATAGTCAAAAACTACATATTATAATGTATTGAACATTTTTTTTCTCGTAATGAATTTATAAACATGTTTTGAATAGTTTTCTAATTTTGTGTACGTGCAGCAGTGTTGAGAAAATCTTAGTTCAAATTATTTTTAAATTAATTATTTCAAACTCGTAACGTATACTTTGATTTTTTAAAATTCAAAAATTAAATGTTTTTTCAAATTTATCAACTGTAGAACACGAGTGAATGAACTATGAATTAAAGAGGATAATAAAACTAGTAATTAAGGAAACAATATGAACATCAAAAAATACATCTAAGTTTAATTTTAAAAAAGGCATATAAAAAATATCCTAAAACCTAAAAAATGCTTTATAAATATTTTAAAATTATATTTGTTTCAGATAATAAATAAAATACAATTATTTAAAGTAAAGAAAAAAAAAGTATGAGGGTGGAAGCATTTCGCTCGTTGGGTATCTCTTGTTTCTAAAAAAAAACGATTCTGAGCTTTGGCGGATATATTTGGAAAATTAGTGCATATTATACTAATAATAAATAATATATATAAAAAAAGTTTAAAAAAAATGCAAAAAATCAGCTGTTTGTATAGTGATTCGAACCAAGGACCCACGTATGTCAACAAATTCAGCTACTACTAGACTACGTAGTCCACTGTTGTAAAACAAAAAAAAATATATTTTTTAAACAAAAATGATAAAATCATGATGAAATCTTAAAACCTAAATTTAAGACTATTATGAATTAAATGTCTTAAGTTTTTATATTTCTAAAAAATATCCTAAAAATGAGTAAAAATGTTCATGCATCCAGCATCAATATTTTTGGAGTCATAAAGAATTTTACCACAATCGTGTTTTCCGATTTTCATGCAAATTTTTTGATAATTTTTTCTTACGCGTTTATCAAAAAAAATTGAAAATCTTAAAATGACCAGATTAAAGTACCAATTACATATAACTTGTTAACAGAATAATGCTACATGTAATGATTGAAGCAATTCTTTTTATAGATTTTTTGGGTACAGATAAAAAAAAAACACATCATCATAAAACCAATACATGATCATCATCTTCGCTCATAATCTAAAAATTACATACAATTTGTAAATTCCACACAACTCTTAGCACAGTATTGCTTTATAATAACTATTTATAGTAAATTGTAGATAATTGATAGTTGTTATTACATTTTGTAGCATTTATAGTAACATTTGTTTCGTGAATCGAAAAACCTGAAAATAATATTATAAAAATATGATTACAAAATTATAATAGTTTTCATTTCAGAAGTTTTAAAAGATTTAATCCAACATTTGCTGTTACAGTATACAATACAGTGGACTTCATAAAATATTTGTCTAATAAATATCACCACTCGTTATCACTTATATCATGTATTTATATCATCTTTTAAATGAGTTTTTTTTAGAACAAAATATTTTTTTAGTAAGATCACAAATTTACTCAGATTTCATAGAATTATATAATGAAAAAAAGTCCTAATATTAATATATAGGTTTTTATTTGGATTACAATTTAAAGTGTATTTTTTTAGGGGTTTTCTAAAAAAATGCATTCCAAGTACATAATTTGATTCATGTAACAGGGAATTTAAAACTTAAATTTTTATTTTGCATTTTTCACGATTTTTCCATTTTTTTTTTTTGTCATTTTATTAATTTTAAGTGCATATTTATACATTATACGAGTTTTTAATATAAAATTATGCAATTCAAAATAAATTTGAAATTTATTTTCATAATATTTTCTAAAAAATTATCAACGGTTTTATTTATAATTCCGATAAAGCCTTTATCCTATATACATGTCAATATGTAGATATATGTTTTAATAAAAGTATAAATTTTATCCGAAAATACATTGAAATGAAAAAATATAACGTATAATTTAACATAATCTTATATTTATATTTTGGTATGTTTATAATTAATATAATATAGTACCCAAGAGCTGTGATGATGTTATTCATCGGCCAAAACCTGCATTGACAAACAGTTTATTTAATGTTTCTAGTCATATTCTTATTAATTTAAAATGTTTAAAATTCCTTTAATATTCAAATATGTATTTAATTATTTTTTTGTAAGCAATAAAAAAAAAAAAAAAAAAAAAATGAGTTTTTAAGGCCATTATTTTGGTTAATATACATTTTTTAGGTCATTTTTAGATATTTTTTTTGAGAATTTTTTAATCGTTTTTAGAGCTTTTATATCCCGCTCCTAATTATCAGATATATATTGTGGTCGTATAATACTGAATATATTATTGCAGAAACATTGGGTGTTGTTTTTGTGCCTGAGAGTAATAAACGACAAATTTGCCGTTGCTCAAGAAGGATTAACACGATTATTGTACTGATGAAAACACCAAAGACACGATATATATTCGACGTTCCTAAAAATACTAAATCAATACCGATTCTCGGAAATAATAATATACAATAATACACAAAACGACTTAAAAGCTAACTATAAAAAATATAAAAATATATAAGACTCACTATTTTTTTTTTTCTTATAAATATATATTGGCAATGAACTCGGAATACAATATTGTCCTCTTCTTATTGTTATTTATATTTTTTATAAATTATTTTTGAACATAAAGCATTCGTTTCTCGGTACATTTTCGCGTTTAAGAGTATTTAAGTACATGTTTCAAGTTAATTAATTTTTTTTTTATTGTAAATAACCTGCAGTATAATATAATATTGTGTTTGTCAATTCCCAACTTCATTTTCCGAAGCAGAAATTATTATTTTTTATTTAAATATAATATATAATATCAAATATTGATCCATTAAGAGTAGCATTTTTTTTATCGTTTGGCTTTGGTATAGCGTGGTATGATGGACGGATGAAACTACCTCCTCTTTACCAAAATTGACATATTCACGCAACTAATCTAATGGCATTTGGGTAAAAAATTTCCAATAAACAATCCTTATTTTTATTAATATCGTGTGTGTCATTTAGTTGTTTAATAGTATTATATATAGATAGTTCAGCTACAAAAACACACAAATACACACACACATACACACACACACACACACACACGCATACATTTTCTCTAGCATTTGGCGATAAATAATAAGTGAATTCATTGCTGCGTACCGAGGAATAACAGATGTTGGAATAAATATTAAAATTTAGAAAACGTGTTTTCTAAAATTAAAATAAGGTATATTATAAAATACGTAGGAATAATAAATAGGTAAGGAAAAAAGACGACATTCAAAATTAAAGTTTAATCAAACAATATAAAATTAACAAAATAAAATATAAACTTATAAATATTCAAAATGCAATCATTAAAGTTTCTCATAATTTGAATTATTATAACTCGTTGATGTTTGATTAATTTTACATTTTTTAAAAAGTAATATTAATGATTCAGGTAAATCTTGTATAAATAGGGTACTTATATATATATATATATATATGTATTGTTACATATTAAATAATTCAGATATACTTACGTGCTATTACTAATAACTTACTATATTTTTTACGTTATAACTTAACATACAGTAATCAAGTTACAAAAAAAAAAAAATAATAATAAAAAAACGAAAAAATAATGCCCAAAAAATATCTTAATTTTTTGATATCAGAACACAAAATTCGAAAATTTTCAGATACGTGTGGTTGCTTTTAGGTCAATTTATTATATTTCTTTTATACTAAATTAGGAACTTATTTTAAATACTTTATCAATATTATATATCTCAGTTTCCAACATAAGAGAATATAACATAATATATTATATTTAATATATTACTTGTCAATACGATTTAATTATTGTATCGTTTAATCAGCTGTTACTGTAGTATTGTATAATATATATATATAGGTACCCACTCAATTAATTTTCAATGAAAAATTCTATTAGGTATACCTAGATTATAGATCATTTGATTTTTTTTTTTTAAATAATGAATTAAAAAAAAAAAATGCCAAAAAAAGTGCATTATTTTTAATACAATTGTTTCGTAATAATTAGTGATGTTACGAACTGTTCGATTTTCGAACCGAACCCGGGGTGTTCGGTTCGGTTCGAAAATCGAACTAAAAATTGGAAATATTCGAACAGAAGTAAACAAAAAAAATTGTTCAGTTCGAATATCGAACCTAAGGAAAAAAAATTTGAAACTAATTTGTCGAAAAACGATAAAAAGAAATGGAAAAATGTGGAATCCTTCTTTACTTAAACTTAAAATTATGTTTAAGAGGCACCCACCTACTTAATACATTTTTATGCAAATATACATAATTAATAAAAAATGGTAATTTATATTATTGTATTGTTTTTTTTTTTTTATGAAGTTCGGTTCGGGTTCGAATAAAAAATTGGAAGTTCGGTTCGGTTCGGGTTCGTTAAAATTTTAAAAAGTTCGGTTCGACCTCAAAAATCTGGGTT
>JAIPRL010010100.1:0-16237 GCA_025469235.1 Pemphigus obesinymphae
AGGGAATCGCCGCGCCACCCCCATCGCTAACACCCCTCACCCTAGTACAAACATTGCTCGAGTAAACAGCGGGGCCACCGCCATTGCGTCCGCTGGGAACGCCACCTTCGCTGCCCATTGTCCGAGCTGGTTCCGATCGCCGTCGGTCGCAACAACTTGAACATTCCGAAACGACTACCACCGGACTCAAAAAAATCTTCTAGGCAACCATTTTTGACCCAAACGTGTGACCTCGGTGCCTCGGCGCCGTTTGCCGACACTTCGGCGGCAATCAGTGGCCGACAGAATTTCACCGTCACCGAATCAGCAATCGGTGGCCGCCGGAATTTCGCATGGACCTGGGACCACCGCCAACGGCACGTCCGAAACCGCCATCATCAGTATTGCCGACATCATGGTTCTTCGTCACCATTCAACGGCCGTCAGGCCGGTATCGTAAATATTAACATATTTATTTTTCACTTAGACGCAACCACCGTCAAACCGTTTACACAAAAAATTTACACTCTACATAAATAATCGTAGTAGCAAATACAAATTCAATAGATTATAATATTATGCGTACATTTAATTATACGCGCAGAACGTGTTGGGGGATATATATTGTTTCTTGTTGGACGAACAGCTTCACTTCAGCCCGTTGCGTAAGGATTGTTAATAAGATCCTAAAATCAAAGAATAAAATAAAACTAGGTGTGTAGGATGTGGATGTGAATGATATCCTTTATCTATGTTAGTACCTACCATTAGTTGGTATTTAATGGTTATGGGGTGACAAATATGTTATTAGTATTAAGTTAATACGATTTAGGCGAAGTCGCTGTTGTTGTTTCAATCCACAATGACGGGATATAGTTATATCGATGGCGACCAATGGGTTCTGATAGTAGTGTCACGGTTAGTTGTAACGTACATGAATATAGACGTCACCTTTCGTCGTACACCATTGGTATATTGGGTTCATTCACTCGATATATTAAGGGATGATATATATGTATTAATTAACTTAGAAATCAACTATACATGATGAAACGATAGACATCTAGGTACATTGCATTTTCATTTTTATTTTTATTTTTTTTCGCTTTTCTTATATTCTGAATATAATACTTTGTATTAGAAATTATTGTTAAATTAAATTTTGTGTTTATCATAATTTTTTCATAGCATTTTCTAGTATATTATATAAGCCTTCTACTTAATAATTTCACTTATTCATATTAATACCTACTATTTGTTGGTATTTAAATGATTATGGGGTGACAAATATGTTATTAGTTTTAAGTTAATACGATTTAGGTGAAGTCGCTGTTGTTGTTTCAATCCACAATGACGGGATATAGTTATATCAATGGCGACCAATGGGTTCTAATAGTAGTGTCACGGTTAGTCGTAACGTACATGAATATAGACGTTGCCTTTCATCGTACACCAATGGTATATTGAGTTAATTATCTCGTTTCATTAAGGGATTATTATGTGTATTAATTAACTTAGATATCTATTAAACATGAGCTTTTATTTTATAATATTATATAGAGTAATTAATTCCGTTTATCGTATTTGTCGACAAAACAAATAATTTTTATATGCATTAATTATTGAGATAACACTTAAATAAATAGGTAAATGGATAGACATCTAGGTATACATTGCATTTCTATTTCTATTTTTATTTTTTTTCGCTTTTCTTATTTAAAGAATATTAGATATATTTCGTATTATAAATTAATATTAAATTTGATTTTGTGTTTATCATAATTTTTTTAATTGCAGATTAATATATTATATTATATAAATAAATATTTAAATATATTAAATATTTGTTAGTATTAATTGTAAATATAGTGCTCACTATGTTATTGGTATTAAATGAATATGATTAAATGCAGGTTTTTTAGCTATAATTAGTATTCCCTAAAATATAAATAGCATATAAAGAGTACATAGACATAAGTATTTATATTATTGTCTAATCAGTCGGTAATTTTTAGAATATATTTCATAACATATGTTTAAGCTTACACGTATCGTTCTGTGTATTATGTAAATATATTAGACTAAACAGATAATTCTGGATTGTAAAGTTTGTCGATGTACCTATTAATTAAGTCACGATGGTTGGTCGACTTTCAGTTGGTCTTCTGGACATTGATTTGGTCAGCCAAACTTAGCTTCACTCATCGGAACATCGCTACGGCGCATAGCCATCTGGCAGATTGCCTTTACAGTTTCAAAATGTATGCGTTGGACAAAAACATGGGTTCAGTATACGAAGTGTCAAAGGTCTCAAAGGGACCTTTCGGTGACGATAAGGACGTGTTCGCGTACGTTAATTGGGAATACAAACCATTTAACTTTTCGTATACATACGAGTAGTCCATTATACATTCATCATATATATAAACATCGTGAAACAGAATCACATTACAGCAACACAGGATCTCAGATTCCGTGCCCTCATTGAACATGTAAGACACCACCAAGGTAAGTTATCAGTATAACTTTATAATTATATTGCCAAATAAAACAATAAAGTAAATAGTTTAAACGTCTTCACAATATCCGATTCTAGAAGGAAAACTATATCTTAGTATATCTATAGTATCTTTTCCTTAGGTTTAACAATGTGTCATTTTAAGCAATATATATCAATCTTATGACCAAATTTTATTTTTTATTCATATTTGTGTTTTATTTATAGAAGTTAGATAAAAAAAGTTAGTTGGAAATTCGAATAATGATTACAACGGACGCGGAATGGGCCAGTACCAATATGATTGCTTGATGCATTATTTCTGGATATGTGACTACCGAAATGAACAAGATCGCCAACACCACGTAGCTGATCATATCAGTAAACACATTCGTTCAATTTCTACTTCAGATTACGGTGCTAGATATGATTACCAAGACATCATGGAACAGAATCACATAATAACAACACAAAATCTCAGATTCCGTGCCTTCTTTGACCATGTATGACACCATCAAGGTACGTTATTAATATAACTTTATAATAGTATTGCCAAATAACACACAATAAAATAAATAGTTTAAACATCTTCACAATATCCGATTCTAAAAAGAAAACTTAAAGAAAATTGCACTGTAGATAACTTATTTTTTCAACAATATAATATTTTACGCTGATTACCCATTTTAATTTGACATTCTATTCTATTATTCTACGATTATTTGAATTTCTCTGATTTCCCTGAATTCTATATAATCTCTCAACTATCTTTTCTTCTACTCTTATCTTGCATATTTCTATTATGTCTAAATCATTCTCCACATTTAATCAAATTAGATGGTCTCGATTGTGGTATCTTTTCCTTCGGTTTAACAATGTATCATTAAAAGCAACATATAACAATTTTTTAATCAAATTTTATTTGTCATTCATATTTGTGTTTTATTTATAGAAATTCAAAAAAAAAGTTAGCCGGAAATTCAAATAGTGATTACAACGGACGCGGAATTGGCCAGTACTAATATGATTGCTTGATGCATTATTTTCCGATATATGATCACCAAAATGAACAAGATCGCCAACACCACGTAGCTGATCCTATCAGTAAACACATTCGTTCAATTGCTATTTCAGATTACAGTGCTGGATATGATTACCATGGAATACCACCTCACATCCTAGTGGTAAGGATTTCTAGGGGTTGATTTCATATTAGTAATCATCTAAATCTATATTTATAATAACATAATATTTTCGTTTTCATGTCGTAGGTAAACAGCATTAATCTTGCGGAGACCATCAATAATTATGAATCGAAAATGTCTTGAATTATGCTAAACCACGTTTTGTGCATCAAAACCTGGACTAAACAACAATATCGATCATGGTGCCATCCATCCTACTCATCGCCACTCCAGTAATAACAAGAACATTAGTCCAGACCCTTGTGATTTATTAACACCAAACACACATCGCCATTCTCATTGTGTCATTAATGTATTATGCTAATATTTTGTTTTATTTTTAGAAATATATAAGTAGATACTAGATACCATTTAATTCACAATATGTACTCCATTAGGATTAATTTTAGTTCTTGAGTTAGAATACTAATAATAAAATATTGTATAAATTTTAAATTATTGCCCTTCAACTTAATTTCCACCCACTTCCATATTGTCTCACTTTTAGTAACAATATTTTATTTTAAAAATAAATCATTAATTTTTTTCAATTATTCACACAAACTGTTTTATAATTTAAATGGAAAAATTAAATTTACCTAATATTTATATTCTTGTATTCTCAATATTCTCTATTCCCTTTCTTGTACAATTAAAAAACTCGCACAGTCTTCACAATTTAATCTAATTTTATTGGTATTAACTACATATTATGTCATAAATATTAAGGAAGTATACATTAATTTAGACTATTTAATAATTATATTCATTAGTATTTATTTTTAATATGTCATTTATGTCTAATACTTAGTTTAATTATCGATTTTGTTTTTATAAGTTATTGAAGTACACACAATATGTTTAAAATTATAAATCTGCTGGGATAGTTCATATTACATTTACCTACTTCAAATATTGGTCTTTGTACTTGATAAGCCTATAATTTTATGACAATTGTACACCAACATTTAATTTTAGTATGGGCAAAAATATTATAATAGCAGTAAACTTATATTATCCCATATAATAATATTTAATCATGCGGCATATCAATGCATATTGTATTGTATCCCCAGTCAAAGATTCTATAACCATTAATATCAATAAAATTTGTATTATATTATTTTTATTTTGTACATTTTACAGTTAATAAATTTAAAAATATCACAATGTTTGTAAGAAACACAAATTTAATATATTATGACTAATTTCAACTTTAAGGAAACATTGTTACATTATATTTATATGGATACCTACCTAGTTTTAAATTTTTAGCTTAGAAACATATATAATAATATATAGAAAATAATTCATAAAGTAAAATATATTTTAATTTTTCCCTAACACTGTTATGTTAAATATGGTCTACTCAACTATTAGCTGTAATTTCTAAATATATTAGTATGTTATTATATTGTTAATAATATGAATATTTGAAGATAATTTATATGATTTGTATGATTATTATAGTATGTAGTAATAATTGTAGATTATATTTCAAATATCTATTTCTCTTTTTATTGTGTAATAAAAAAAAAATAACATTTAAAATGTTGTAATATTGTTCATTACGTTGAAGTCAATAACATAATATATGGAACTCTTACGTATTTTTCTTCTCAAATTTGATACTGTATGTATTTATTCAACTTGTGTCTATCTTATGCATATTTCTTATTCTAATATATTGAATATAAATATATATAATTATATTCCCTAGTTGTTTACCAAGTATTCTGATACTTAATATATGTCCAAAACCACGATTCCCATTTACAAAAAATTGAGGACAATCAGTGCTTGATTTGGGAGAGTTCGCACAGGGACGGAGTACATCTTTTGAATATTCTAAATGTAACACTAAGAACAGGGATAATAATAATAGAAGTATAGCCCCTGTTATATATAGCTTATGTAATTGAGCTAATTGAGCAGGTTTTTAGAAGCGTAAGTTTTTATTTGACTTTTACATCCCCTTCTAATTATTTCCCAACTGAACCACTGAGGACAATAATACTTTAGATAACAATAAAAAAAATGTAATATAAATATTCCTCTCTTAAAAATTGTATAATAAGTGTTTATATACTAAATTTAATCTGAGCACCAAATTTTCAATTCTGCATAATGTGATTTTGCTATATTATTTGTTATATAGACAGAGACATCAAGTGCTGGTATAGTGTCCTCTTAATCAAATTATAAATAAAATATAGGTACATATAAGTACTTGAGTATTTACATAAATATTTAGGATAAATAAGGAATTAAATATTACTCTAATACTTTTTTCAACAATATTTTTTTAATAATTCAAATACAATTTAAAAGTATTCTTTCCATACTTAGTGTGAAAATATTTTATATATTTGAAAGAAAAAATATAAGGGGTGGGTGGGTGGTGTATACGAGACATATTTTTTATTTTTTTTTTTTATGTGAAATTTATGAAGTTGACTGTGCCGCCCTATGTTTTCTTAGATGGATGCCCTTGAATGACATGAAATAGGTTTATTGAAATAATATATTTGAAACCAGTCTATTACACTGACTACAGTGCTTATAACCATTTATGTACTATTAGCTTGGGTGCAACTCTTTTTAATTGAGACTACTTGTAAGTTAAACAGCTTTTGAGTGCAAAACCTTAAACTTGTAACTCCGTTTGAGTGTGATACCTTGTAGATGTAACTTTTTTTGAGTACAACACCTCACTAGTAGAACTACTTTGGAGTGTAATTCGTATACCTCAGTTATGTAATTTATCAGAATCCGTATTAGTCAGTGGCCGAAAATTTTGGGTAATAATATTGTTAATTAATTAATTTTAATAATATTGCGTTTACAGCGAAACATGGCGTTTACTTTCCAGAAGCTATAGTAAGTTAAGAGACAAGTTCGTTTTACAGTGGTTTTTATTCAAAATTATATAACATATATTTGTATCAATGTTAATACATTTTAAAACTATAAAAATTGTTTTTGTTTATTCACATTCAAATAAAAATAATAATATACATAAGAACCTGCACAATAGGTATATATTTACCTATACTATAATAATAAAAATATAATATATCATTTTTTAATTTAAATTGTGTTCATCACATTTAAATTATCGACATTAAAACAATAAAATACCTACGTATTTTATATTATTAACTATATTATATTTTTATTTATTTGGTAAAATTTATGAATTTAAATATTTATCACGTTGGTGACAATTACACTGTACTTTTTCAAAAGTCTATTGCTGACCTGTAACCTATGCGCACATAAAGTATTTGATGTTTAAGTGGATGTATATGTTATGTATTTTTTGATATTTATAATACTGATATATTTGTATTTAATATAATATAATAAATTAATTATTCATAAATTGGATAATAACATACAAAATTAATAATTAATAGCCAAGTTAAAAAAGAATTTCTTCGATATCCAAGCAGAAGATTGTAAGTAAATTACTATCATATTTATAATAAAAACTTATTTTTAAAGGTTAACTAATATATGTAAATATATAAATTGGGGAAGATTTTTAATTAAATAAAATGGAAAAAAAAATTATTGATAAATCACAGCACATTTCATTACACGTATGTATGTAATTTATTATTTTACATATTCAGAATCGAAAGAGAAAAATACTATAGTTAAAAAAATTGAAATCTATAAGGGAGTTTTTAGTAATCGTTCCATATTTTCTAATTCTAAAACAAGTGTGAGTAAAACCACTCCAGCTTGTGCGTCTCAGAAATTGACGTAAGTAGACCCGTAGCTACACTGAGTTCTGTATTCAGAAACATGCATTTCAACCACTCAAAGTCGCATCCCCAAAGTTGAAAAACTATGAATACCTAAAAGATTCCTTTCTCAACTATGCGATGAGTACAATATATTCGGTAATTAAGGTATTTTTTTTTAAGTTTATTGTAATTATCGTTTAATAATGTAATATTTTGATCTTGTCAACTTCTTGGTAAATGTTAATCAAACATTTGCTCAAGTCATAGAAAAACTAAAATTTAGTACGTTAAAATCTGTATAACTGTAGTTGTTTGGGCCGGGAGCATGAAATAATATCACGCGCACCCCGGACACTTTTGCTTTTCAAGCACTACCTAACACGTTATTTGAACGGTCGGCCACACGGTGTGTATGTGCGTGAATAGAACCCTAGAGTTCCTAACCGGGGTCGCCGAGGAAAACTAGGGCCTATGTAAATGTGAGAGTGTGTACAGTTAACCCTGAGGTTTTCATGGGGTTTTGCTGTTCCAGCCCTGCTCAGTACCTTCTATTAGCGCTGTGCACTATTCAAGAGACCGGCAGGCATCTGGCCCGCCACGGCGGAGTCGCCTCTCTGCGGCGGCCCAGCTTCGACATATGGAAGACGAACACCGGCCCGTCCCCGAAGGCACAGATCGTCCCGAATTCACCGACGGGGTCTCACACCCCCGCCCGTTACTTACGACTCCGGTCAGAAGGGAGTCTATCCTACTCCTGCCAGGTGTTTGGTCACAGGCAACCTTCGGTGTTGTGCCGATAAAGCGGTTCAATACTCCGGGTGGGCGGCCGCGCAAAGAGTTACCCCTGCGCGACCCTAACACCGTAGGATTTTCACCTAGCCAGACATGGCTTATAAACCACATAGTAGCTCCCGCTACTGCCACCACGAAGCCAAATCCCCCCCGAACAAGGTCACCCCGGATCGGGGTTAGGACGGGTAACTACCCGGCTTGCGCCGTTGTGCATGTTCATTAGGTCTCCCGACCGTCCCACGGTACCGATCACGATCATCGGTAGGATCTTCCGTCATTGCCAGTGCGTCGTCGTCCTAAGACTCAGCAGTGGGTGACTACCATGATTTATTCGCGTGTGTGCAGGCTACGGCTGACCTTTTAACGGACGCTCGTCCGAGAGCGGTGGTCGTTACCCTCTGGTCAGGCTTAAGGGATCCCAGATCAGCCCCTTGGAAAAAAAAAAAGACGGTCTATATTATTTTTATACTATGTTTGGAAAAATAATTCTGCCCGCAGGAGTGGCAGCTGCCCACCCAGCGCATCCCGTGCGCACGCTTATGCTAGTACGTACGTACATTGTATATTATGCATTTCCACCGCGGCGGGTGAAAAACCTAACAATGGAATCGAAGCTTCTAGAACTTTCGAACACCCAGTCGCCACGGACGATGCACGGAACATGTGCAGTTTCTGTTGGTCCGTGTGACTCATCGTTATATTGCGTTCTTGTGGTGTTGTATACATCGTTTTACCGTCAGATCATTATAATTAATCGTCACTTATGCCGTTCACGTCGATAACAATTGCGAACGCATACCGGGGGCACATATTCGTCGACGACATCAACCGACGAGCTACATGAGCACGGCACGGACGTCGAACCATCGGATCCTATAAACGTCGTCGGCCGGATATTGACGGTCGTCACTATATGTCACACCACCGTCGGACGAAATAACCGCAAGGTATCGTATTTTTATTTTATTTTTTATATTTTTTTGTTTTCTCGATAAACCCGTAAGGGGGAACAAGTTAGGGAATGCCCACTCTGCGAACGTGCTGAATTCCCGGTTTCTATAGGTACACAGTATATTTTAGTTATTCGTTATGTAAAAGCGATAAATTAATTTCATAAACGTTTTTAAAAGAATTTGTTTTATTTATCACATTTTACAAATAATAAAATTAAATCACAAGTCTAACATGAATATAGCACTATACTATACTATTGTATATTAGGCCGATTCGTGTGGGAAACGGACACTTTGTACGGTCGAAATTAAATTACGATTATCGATCGCGGACACTTTGTACGATCGAAATTTATCCATAATTATTTATGTGTATTTTATAATATATCATGTGTCCACTATGCAATCCGCCTATTTAAAACTGTAGATTTACAATTAGTGAATCTATAGATTTTCAATAATCCAAATATTTTCCTTCCCATTTTTACACACACTGTGTTATCTGTATTATTACTATTACTATCATCTAGTACTATTTTGAATGTACTTAATATAATATATAATTTTATTTTTATTTTGTCATAACTCATATTTGGAATTTCGGGTTGGAACTCCAGATATACCTAAAAAAAATCTAGATGCTATTAGAATTATTAGAACATTATTTTTTCTTATCTTTTGGACTGCCAAATAATAAATCGTGAACATCATCGGCACAACTCGGTCCCGACGGGTTTTATGAGTATTTTGTAATACAAAGTGTCCGTCAACCGATACACACATACTTACTTACTAGTACTATACAAGTATAAATTACAATCAAAAATTGTTATCTGTATTTTAACGGCATTTTGTACTTAAGGGGATTGGAAGCGGTTATTAATTTAAAGGATTGTGTATAGGCAATTTGATTTATTCGTGTTACACAGTGTGCAGATGGTATTTGGTCTTTTAGTGTGTAAATACGTTTGGCGTAATAATGATAATGCTAGTGTATACACTCGTACGCACAGGCACATGTCAATAAATACAACTACCGTATTTGAAAAGACACTAAATCCCATTTCCAACATACCGATTGTCTTAGTGATGCGATTAGGATGCTGAAAACTGATCTGAATTCATTGTAAAATTTACTTTAGAACGACTTTCCCACTTTTTCATTTTTTTGTTTAATTTTTTTTCAAAATTGTTTATGTCGCACTTTATATAAAAACGGAATATAAACGAAATGTGGGAAAAAGTAGCAGAGGGTGTTAAGAAAGTTGTTAAGGAAGTCGTGGGCGTGAGTAGAGGTAATATGCCACTGGATAAGCAAACATAGTGGTGGGCAGAAGAAGTACAAGAGATAATATCAAAGAAAAAAATACTGTTTAAGAAATGGCAGAAAAACAGAGAGAGGGAGGATTGGGTAGAGTATAAAAGTTTATCTAAAGCAGCAAAAAGTGCAGTGAGTAAAGCTAAATTAGAGAAATATGATGAGTTGTATGAGAGGTTAGGAACTAAAGAAAGGGAAAAAGAAGTGTACAGACTGGCTAAGGAAAGAGAAAAACAATCCCGGGACTTTAGAAATGTTTGGTGTATAAAAGATGAGGATAGAAGGGTGTTAACAGAGGCAGAGGAAGTGATAAAGAGATGGAAAGACTATTTTGAGGGGTTATTAAATGAGGAATTTCCGAAAGAGGCAATTGATCGGGTAGAGTGGAATTTGGGTATGGTAGATTTAATAAGGGAAGAATAAGTGTGGAGTACTGTGAGAAAAATGAAAAATAAGAAAGCGGTGGGACCGGATGGAGTACCAGTAGAATTATGGAAAGTCTTAGGAAGTTTAGGTATACAATGGCTGACAAAGTTCTTTAATAAGATACTAGTAAAAGGAAAAATTCCAGAAGAGTGGAGGAAGAGTTGTGTAGTACTAATATTAAGAGTAAAGGAGATGTACAGGATTGTGGAAATTATAGAGTAATATAACTTATGAGCCACAGTATGAAGATTTGGGAAAAGATAATAGATAAAAGGGTAAGAGGTGAGACAACTGTCACTAGAAATCAGTTTGAGTTTATGCCTGGGAGGTCAACAATAGAGCCAATATTTTGTGTGAGACAGATTGTAGAGAAATACAGAGAAAGGAAAAAGAAATTGTGTATGGTATTTATTGATCTAGAGAAGGCTTATGATATAGAGTTCCTATAGAGAGATCTTAAAGTGGGCATTAATGAAGAAAGAATTACCAAAGGTGTATGTGAACATAATTGAAGATATGTATGAAGGGGCTAGTACAAGAGTGAGAAGTCTGTGTGGAGAAACTGAGGATTTTAGGGTCAGAGTAGGGGTACATCAGGGTTCAGCTTTGAGTCCTTACTTATTTTCCCTGGTAATGGATGAGATAACAAAGGATATACAGGGGGAGGTACCATGGTGCATGTTGTTTGCAGATGATATAGTACTGATAGGAGAAAGTCCTGAGGAAGTGAATGGTAGACTTGAAGAGTGGAATTAATTAAAAATTAAAATTAAGTTAATTTTAATAAGGTTACTTAACTCGTTTCTTTTCTAAAATTATCTTTTAACTTAATAAGTCACTTTTTGGAAAACTTAAATTGTTAACTTTATACAAAACTATCCAAATTTTGTTAAATTTTGTCCAAAGAACAATTCAAATTTTCTGCATGAGATGTTTATTTCTAAGCATAGGACATTTTACTAATTCTACTATTTAGATAGGTATATATTATTATATTAACCTTTATACTGTATATATAAATAGGATATATAATGAAAACTATAGTATTATTGTTGTAATATTTAGATGTCATATAATATTGTAATTTTGGGAAATTTCAAATCATGATTTATTTTAAAAATTAAGATGTGTACACGAATAGGTATGAGGTAAATTTTAGTAAATTATTGTTTTATTGGTTCATGTAACACAGGTTAGTTTTAATTTCGAAACTGTCGTGTTGAGCTATATTTTTAGTTAATTGTGTTTATCCAATATTTTTAATATATTTAATTATATAAATATATAATACCTACTGTCTGTTTAATAATAATATTAGTGGTGAAAACAAAAATATAAGTATTGTAGCAATTAGCAGATGAGAGGTATTTTATAATTTTTTTATTGTTAATTACAAATTTTAACTTATAACTAGGTAAGTTACTATTTTTTTCAAAATTAAATTTTAACATAAAAAGTTAATAAAAAAATATATAAGATAATTTAAACTTAAATTAACATATTTTTAAACTAACCTAACTTATTGAGTTAAAAAAATTCGTTAACTTGCCCAGCCTTGCGAATATGTAGGTACATATACCTAATTTTCGTTTGTTCACGTAAACTTTACCAATGGTTTTTTTATCGAAATCATGTCATACTTGATAAAATATTCAAAATATATTAATATGATCATAATATTAGTGGTATAATAGGTATATAACAAACTGTTATTAACAATAGATATTTTTTGATATTGTGTGATAAGAATTTTACTAGTAAAGAAATGTTCGTAAATTGTATGTCTTTTTTTTTATCGTTATTTAGTGACGTATGTAATATGTATTATAAATAATAATATCTCTATATGAGAATCCCACCAAGATATCCATCAATATAAATATAGAACTTTTTAATTGAATTTTAGTTATATTTATAGTTAAAACACCTATTATACAATATAAATTTAAAAATTAAAAACTAAATAATATGTAACATCATTTTTAAATTATATTTTACAAAAATATTCATATTAAAAAAAATCAAAATGTGTTTTTAGAACTTTTAACTGAACACGAAAATATATAGTTTAGTACAAAATATAACTTTCGGATAACTAAAAACAGTGTCAAAAATTTTTAAAAGTTAAAATTGTTTATCAATATTTTTGCTAATGAACCTACAATTTTCATTGTTTTTTCATGCCATTCGATCTGGATTATGAAATTCTACAATAATTAGCAATAACAATTTTTTTTTAAATTAAATTATTTCATTTTACCCGGACACCGTCCATATAATATTGTGTATTCGATGGCGTGTACCCCATTTTGTTTTTCATGTTAATTATTATTATAATATTTATATTATACTATGATTGAAAGTATATTTATTCATAGTTATTTGGGAGATTGATTTACGTTCAATCGTCCAAGAAAATGTCAAGGATATGGAGAAAATTTGCCCGATTTCATGGATTTGATTCTAATGCATCATGGAAATACTCAATAGTGTTATTGGTTAGTGTATTATATTCTTCTTTTAGTATACTATTCTAGTTAGTTAGTATAAATCCTAGGAGTAGGCTGTATTTATTAAGGTTTGTTAATTAATGTTTTAATATTATATATTCTATAACTCTTGTGATCTATCTTGTAGTCTGTAGTTCTTATGTAGTATCTCTGTCAAAGACTGTTAACCTTTTCATCAGGTTAACTTATACCTACCTAAATATTAAACAAAAATATTCTTAATTTTTAAATAAACATCTTAAAATAATTTAATAATATAAACCACGATTAACTGTAAAGTTTGTTTATATTACTGTTAAAAAAATTTAAAAAAAAATTCTGAATAGAAAAATATGTAGGTAAGTACCTACTAATTAATGTTAAAAAGTTATTTCGTCACTCGTTTTTTTCACGTTTAATGATCATATTTTTTTCATGTGATCAATTCAATGTAGTCCTTTGTCTGTCAACTAATCTATTTTGTCCCTAAGGATAGTAAAATATATAATGGTTATATAAATTATTGGATTTCAATATATTTTGGATCAACTTAATTGAATACCTATACGATAATTGAAAATACGCCACTGTTAAAATAAAAGGTTTTAAACTTGAAAATCGATAATTCATTAAGTCTAATCTTAGAAAGATGTTAATGAGAATGAAATTCGGAATACAAAATTTTTTATATTTTTCAAATAAAAAAAATATCTGTAGAATATTTTAAATATAATGTGAAGTTAATTTCAGTATTATAAACATTATTAGAGTAGTTTGGATATTTACTTATATTTTTTTGTACAATAAGATTTTTTTATTATATTGTTCAAGTAACGTAGGTATTATTAATAAAATAAAACACAACATATATTTTAAATTTCCAAAATATAATTGGATATTTTTTAAATTAATTTTATTGCTTAATATTTGTATTTAGTTAATTTCATTTCAGCTGTATAATTTAACAATATTAATACAATGCTCATTATTTAAAAAGGTATCTTCGTATTGGAAAATTTTATTTTACACATTTTTAAAATCAAATGCTTATAAATATTTTTGTAAATATATACCATAATTATGTATCATAATTAACTATATCAACTTTTGATTTTTAAATGATAAGCTATATTTTAAATTTTCAAAACGTATTCGGATATTTTTTAAATTCATTTTGTTGTATAAATTACAATAAAAATATAAATATTTATAAGTTATTTGTTTTTAAATTTTATTTGTATTTAGTTAATTTTATTTCAGCTGTATTATAATCTCTTAAAATTAGGTACCTATTGATATGAATTAACATAATTTTTTTAAAAACCAGTTGTTATTTGCAGATACTAAAATATAATAAGCAATATTATTTAACACTATATAATGTTAGATAATTTTTTGTCACATTGTGTCAATTTTCACACGGTAGACAATATCTTGTGTACCTATTATTCAATTTACCACAAGGTATTAGATGATTGTGTAGTTCATTATTATTTGATGAAGTAGATATTAAAAAATAATGAATTCCCTCTTATAAACATAGCTAACTTAAACTCTTTATGTATATTTATTTCACTAAATAAATATTATAAACACTATAAAATTAATTTTAGAAACAATTGAATACATTTTTAAAATAAAACTAATTAGAGAGCTAACTAAAAACTAATTAGAATAATTAAATAATCACCCCGTTCTGACGTCGACCTCAAGTACATAGCATCTATTCTAAACAGCTCCATAGATGTACCTGATATTTTATTCTAATATTAGTCTCCGTGTTCCTTCTTATAATTCTCAGAACCATAATATTTTTTTTATTCCTACTCATTCTATTTCGTTCTCGTCTTAGCAATGCTTTATACTGAATGCTCCGTTCCATACATAATGAACCTTCATATTTCTTATCTTAATTATTTTTAGTCATAAGTTAATTTTATTTGCAATGTGTACCTATTAATTGTATGTAAGTTGTTTTTATCTTACTATAATACCGTAATAATTTATATTATGTATATCTACTTGCAAAATTAATAAAAATGTGTATTTGTCTATATTGGATAACACAGTTATTTCAAATCCGTATCTGTCCATCGTTTAAAATTAAAACGTATACACAAAATAAATTCTTCTCTTATGTCGCAATTTCTTTATTTCTTGACATTCTACTTCATTCTCACCTTAGCAAACCTTTACACCGAGTGCTTCGTTCAATAAATAAAGAACCCTCATATTTCCTGTCTTAATTATTTTTAGTTGCAAATTATATTTATGTGTAATATATATTAATCGTATATAAGTTGTTTCTATATAATTATAATACTGTAATAATTTATATTATGTATATTTACTTACAAAACTTCGTATTCATGTTAAAAAAATTTATTTTGTACAACAGATTATGGAAGAATGATGATGTTGCTGACGAATGGTGAGGAAATGACAATTCATAATGGAGCATTTTTACTGCATGCCATGGAAATAATCACCAGTGTCATCAAATGGTTTAATGGTTAGTCGAAGTTTTATTCAGTATATTGATTGAATAAATTTAGCTGTAGTTAGTTAGTTAGTTAGTATACAAGGAGTTCAAATTTAATTTAATTAAAATCTAAATATTTGTGTTACCATTACACATTCTCTATATATTCTTTATATTATCTTATGTATTAAAAATTATATTTATTTTAATAATTATTTAGAAAAGAGTCACACATAGTGTTTTCATAGGTCATAACACTAATTTTGGTATAATAAGTACTTACAACTTATCGTAATATATAATATATTTATATTATATATTATATTAAAACTATATATTTCTAAAAAAACATTTTTGAGTAA
>JAIPRL010010101.1:0-16236 GCA_025469235.1 Pemphigus obesinymphae
GAGGCTTTATTCCTAATAAAGAGTATATGGTCATTGAAAGAAAGTTTGGAATCAAACTTTACTCCAAGGTCATGTACTGTAGATACTCTTAATAAATTTCTATCTTCTAAAGAATAATTAAATGTAAAAGGTGTTTATATATATATATAAACACCAATACCAATACAATATATAATAATATATATATATATATATCACTCTGTAATACCAGTGCAGTTTCAATATTGAGTTTAGTTATGAAAGTTGAAATTGATAGGTACGAAGACTTGACTAATTTCATAAATTAATATACACATTTACGAATGATTATAATTTATTGTATTATCATGTATACCATGGTTATAGATACAACAGTCGTAGGTGTGTACCTACCTATAATCTACAGCACTCGTTTTTTTTTTTTTTTAATTTAAAAAGTGATTTTAATTTTTCAAATGTTTATTATTAATATATAGATTATAGTGAATATGGTTATAAAAATTTTATTTTGAATTTCCATCATATTCGTATAACTTTTTTTTTTTTCTATTAAATTTCAATCAGTATTGTTTATCTGAGTAAATAAATATATTTTTTAATTATTTTCCAATCAATTTTTAAGTGAAAAACAATATTTTTTTTTTAAATTTCTCAACAATTTAGAATTTTTGGCAAAACCCTTTTGGTAAATAAGTGATTCAATTATACAATTCATACTATTATACAGACTATACTCGAATAAAAAGATTCCAAACTTTTTACACTTTACCTATACCTACATTTTTAATGTGAAGTTAAAAACTAAATACAATTAAACCGTATGGGATTCACAAAATTAAAATATGGATTTAAATGTACAGTACTTAATTCTGACTTGGTAATAATCATCATATAAATTCTAAAAAAAAAAAATTTTAAAGTTATCTTTTTTTTAAAATCACAACGTATTGTATTGTCGTAACTAACAAATGGTTAAAATTTTAAAATAAACAAATTAATAACTAGGTATATAACAAAAATGTAAATAAGTTTCTTAATTCGTATAAAAAAAAAAAATTTTAACGATACTAAAAAAATATTTATTTAAAAATAAAGTCCCTTGTGTCTCTGTATGTATAATAATATAAATAGAATAATATACTCGTATATTTTAGTATAGCCATTATATTTAGTCATCATTTCTAGTCTATTGAAATTATAGGATTAATAGGATATAGCAGTAATGATTAAACGAATATCCGAAACTATATTTAAATTTATTTTATATGTATATTGTATAGGTACATGACGTAAAAAACAGATCTCCTTTTTCTTCTGTGCCAACCAAAATAATTTCATTCTCTAGGAAGAACTTCTCCCACTAAACAAAAATCAATTTTTATACAAACCTATATATTACAATTTATTGTATTCAATTATTAAATTTATTACAATTTCTACAAATAATTTTTGTAGAAAATCAATACCTAATTATAACTTTATAGCCATAAATTTAATATGATTATTGATATAGATGATATCTAATTAATTTGATATATTTTTTTCCCTAAATATTATTGTTTTTCTTTTCATTTTATACTTTATTTTACATATTTTTACAAATCTACTTGTTTCATTAATTTTATACTCTGTTAATAAATATTTTTATAAAGTACTTTTTAAATTTAAATATATATCATACTATACCTAGACTTTTGATAAAATGCCCATTTTAGCTCTAAATAAGTATTAATTCAACCTACTTTATTGATTTAAATATAGAATATTAATACTAATATGATGATTTAATAAATAGCGACTTTCTACTAAGCTTATATAGTCACATATTTAACTACCTATACGATGACACATTTTATTAAATAATCGCAATTATTTTAGTAGAACAAGAGTAGTAATAGTGTTTTAGTAAGAGAAAATATGATATTAAATTACGGATAGAAAGATACAATTTGCATTTTATTATTGAATAGGGAGGGGGGGAAAAGTCATTATAGAAGAAAAAAAACTTTTTCCAATGTTTAAGTATATTAAATACGATTCATGAAAAATTTACTCATAAGTATATGTTTATATCTTGATTTTTTACAGGCTCCCGCCCCGATCCCACTATTATACTCGTACTTGAATAATGATATTTATCGCACAAATATACACACATTTTGTTCTTTTGGTCCAAAAATTCCAATATATATATGTATATATAATCGATTATTTTTTTAAGTCTTTAGAAGTATTTAAATATTTTAGTGAAAATGTGCATTGTGCGTTTTTAAAATGTACAATTTGTGTATCACTAATCCTCCACTATCAAGTTTTCTTTGTTTTTTTCCTATTATTATCAAAATTATAATATTCTGAACTTTACCATTGGCCTCTTTATCATGATTCGCGAAATTCGACTGATAATAATTTAATATTTAATATTGCAACAATGGTCAAAATGTCTAAATGATCGATATTTTTTAAAATTGTATATTACAAGTAGATAGGTAAATATTAAGATTCTTCTCTCCAAATTTTCATTACGATTTTGGATAATATTATTTATGTCTATTACTAGTCTTCTTTCATAATACGCGGATTCAGACTTTGGAATGAACTAGTTCAAAATGCATGAACGAAGTGTAAAAAGTTCAATTTTTGTTTGAATCGACTATTCTTGAATTTAATTCCTGTTTTCAGCGAACTTGAATTTAATTTTAGTACTTGTTCATTTTGTATAAAAAGTTCAATAATATTTTTGTTAATTGTTAACAATTATAATAATGAGAAATTTTTACAATTTTTTTTAAACTATATTTGATACATCTTTCAAATAATTTAAATTAAGTGTTGTCAATGATAATAATTAATTATTTTAGTTAAAATTGATGAAAAAATCATTGAAATAATTAAAATATTTATGTAAAGGTACTTCCTAATGAAATCAATTTCTTCAACGAACTTGAAGTTTTTTAAACTTTGAGTTTATTTTTAAGAAATGAACTAGTTCGTCAACTTATTTAATTAAATTATTTGAACTAGTTCATGAGTTAGTTCATATTTTAAATTAGCTTTCCGAGGGTTAATAGTTTATTTATATATATATATATATATATATATATATTTAAACCTTCAACATATTATATTATAATTTATCATCAAAATTCAAAATATTTAAAATTTTACCATACATCTAATCACCAAATGCTGACATGCAGATTGTTATATTTTATACAAGTATTAGGTACATAACCGTCTAGGGAGGAGGGAAGTCTGCAATGTGTTGACATTTGCTGATAAGGGGGATTAGGGTGTCAGAACCAATGCTGTTATCAGCAAATTGAATATGTGATTTAAACAGGGAGTTAAAATTTTTCAGGAATGATGACTAAAAAAAACATCATTATTCTTAATTTTAACGGGGTTTATACCACTTGTGCGGCTGACATAACTAAGGAGGAGGTCTGCCGTTTTTTGACATTTGCTGGCAAGGGGAAGGAAAGAGTCTAAAATTCCAAAACACCTGCTGACGTAATACTTAGTCCCCAATATAAAGATCATATTATATGACCATATTTTCAGAATATTATAACGTGAAATGAACAATATAAAGTCTCTCCATTTTCCCTGGCGTTCCTAACACATACATTACGCTCGTACATAATGTATTTTAATATATTGTTTATTATATGTTCTACTTTACACATACGTCAGTTTTCATTTAATGACTAAATTTACTATATAATATTATATTTACTACTTATTAAAAAAATAATAATAATAAATAACAATATTAAACTAATTTTATTACAGTAAAATGAAGTATCATTAAATAGCTAATTTCGTTTAAATAATTTGTTTACTGTGAATTCGAAATCGACATACGTTTACTATTAAATATACGCACATAATACCATATTTTTATTTACATTACAAGCATTTCGCATAAATTTATTATTTGTAGCTTCGTGTATATATGTATTTTTTTATATGGTTACGGATCATTTTTCGTGGTTTGTGTTCGCATTTTTATGTCCTCAATATTATAAACTACGCCAATGCATAACAGCCTATTCGCACAGAACGATAAAACTTGCCAATTTTCTCCCTTCTTCTGATTTATATACCAATCGATCGATGTTCATAAAAATGCATATATTATATTTTTACTCTATTGTGTTCATTTTCATTTTATTATTAATAGAACGACTCGATTATTTTTATAACGTCCATTTTTTTTTCTTTTTTCTTTTTTTTTTAATAGATTTCTATATTTCTTAAATCTGTAAGAACGTTTGAAATTCTTACACACACTCACAAGTACATTTTATATTATATAGGTAGACACAAATATTTTTTTTATTTTAAGTACCATGTTTTCCTTAAATATCTAATTTAATATGATGTTTTCAATTTATGAAATTGAATTTTAATTAAAATGTATTTAAAAAAAAAAATTCATATTACACCCACGTTTTCAATTTATTTTTTGTCAGAAGTGTTTTTTAATTTTTACTATATTATAATCATTGGATAAACACGATTTAAAACTATATAATATATAACACATTTGTGCTATCATTTATTATTATCTTCATTATTATTACATCTATAAGTGAGCCGTCATATTAGATATTATTGTTGATTTCTTTACTAATAAAAAAAAATTATAAATGCATAAAAAGAATAATAGCCGGTCTAAAAATTTACTTTAAAAATAGTCACTCTAACATTATATTGTATAGGTATATGTATATATACATATTACATATAGTAAACTAATTTTCACGATCGTGATTTCTATTTACAATATTATTTTCCTGCACGTGTTTTGTACTCGATAGTTTTTAAAGTGGAAAATATTAATATCCTATCGATATATAATTTTTTTAAAAGAGATGATTTTTGGCAAATGAAATTATTTCTGTTTACCATCTTCATAAAAAAAACCGGGCAACTTGCCCTGGTCACCCTGTATCTAAACTACTATTATATAAGGTGATGCAAAACTATATAAGATAAACGTGTGGGAGTCATATATTTTGGCACACTCCTACTCCAACACCCGATCGTTATCTTCTCCTTCTTAGCCCCCACCATTTCCCTACACAACTCTTCCTATCACACATTTACCTAACCAAGAAAATACCCGCGGCTATTTTCGAGTCTAGTGCGAGTCGCGGTTACGACAAGACATTTTATTGTATATAATAATACGTTAAATTTCAATTCGCCAACGGCATTTATTTTCATTCCAGTGTATTCGTGTATAAATTCGTGTACAGTTTTAAATCTCGTAAAAAAGTAGAAATATTTTGAACGCAATGGTTCAGTTGATTTTTTGTAATTTTTCGGCTTGTATTTATATTATTGTTATCTAGATACCGACCTACGTAATCTATAATTACTACTGATAATTTATGATTTCATTACTAGTACCGTGTAATAATGCTAAGCTAACGTACATTTGTACTCGTGGTACATAAATAAACAATGTCTGAGCCGAGCAGTTCGCGCGACGACTATGAGGATAATAAGCCCCGGAAATGTAGCTTCAAGTTAATTCCAAGAAAGAAAAAAATAACGAAAAAAAGTTCACGTATCAGTATCGGAGAATGCAATGAAGCTATGGGTAAGACTTGGGAAAAAGAATCGTTCAAAGACAGAAAAAATAGAGGCTCTAAACGAGAACGATGGCTGTTAACCCGGAAAACATGGCGGTACATGGCAGATGCTGGAAGAAAATTGATACCTGAAGGTACTGGGAATCGACCTGAAGACGTGCCGAAAATTGAAGCATACTTTCAGGAAGTGTGTCAAAAGGAACCTAGATTTTTACTATGGAGAAAACAATCGTACCCTGGAGCTTTAGGATTCAGAAGCCGAAATAGACCTAGAGGAAATAGACTTAAACTAGGTAGTGTCCGAGAAAACGCTAGCAGTGCGGACGAAGCGGAGAATATTGTTAAGGTACCCAGTGTATCGTTTTTGGCACATCCTAGACCTGCGGGGAGGTATGAATTGGAACAGCTCAGAAAAGACTTTCTATTTGGTTCTGCAGAAAACAATACATTGTCGTCGGGTTATCAAAGCCCTGATTCCAAATCGGACCTAGTTCAGTTTATTAATGATTATATTAGAAATCCCGAAGATTCAACACCAGCTGAAGAATCAGCATTAGATCACGAACAACTTTTAGAAAAACTTGAAGATTATATATCAAAAACAAAAGATATACGTAATTCGGAAAGTAAAAAATGTTTGAGAACAAGTATACTGGAAAGTGACAACACTCAAAAAAATCTATTGGAAACATTAAGAAGGTACTATGCAAGATCGACAAACAGAGAAAAAGTCATAGGAGATATTTTAATGGACAGAAAGCTTTTAGAAAGATTATATTTTGAACTGAGAAAAACTAGAGGATTTTTGGGTCGACGAGTTATCGGTTCGACTTCAAATTTAGGACTGAACTCTATTAATTCGTTGAACTCCACGTGGAAAGATAGTCAAAGAAAATACGATAGAGTTAATGAATCTAATGATTATCTAAACAAATTTAATGACAAAAAAAATAAATTATATTTTAAAAGCGATAGTACATATCATTTATCATCTCCGCCACCTGTTATCGAAATCGAAGACGTAGGAGGTAAGTACGTTGATGTTGGCGTTCAAACTGTGCCCTTAGAACCAGAATTATTGATTTTAATCGAAGACGAAAATCGAAAAAAACTAGATTCGACGGAAACATCGGATAACTTATCTAAAGGTTCATCTAAAGGCTTGCAACGGAAAGCTAGTATAGAAAATGACGATATATCGCCTTCTGTGAGTGACACAATAAAACGATATTTGAGAATGGCTAGAAAAAAAAGCGTCGAATCCGATAAAGTAGACAGGTTTAAAAGAGTAAACTATGATCCAAACATCAGAAATATTAAAGGTAAAGGAGAACCGGATATATGCGAAGGAGATGATACCAACAGATCAATACAGACAGACGATTCATGGGTATCTGCTTTGAAAACCATTGATGATAATTCCAACTCGAGAATAACAAGCTCTAGGAGCAGTATTGATACTGGAACGACCTTTAGTGGAGAAGAATTGTTATCTCCTCCGTTATCCCCTCCGAAATCACTTAATGGTAATGAAAAAAAAAAATCCTAACAAACGTAATGTATAACTCGTAAAATATTCACAAAATATACTAATAAATAAAAATATATAATATAAATTAATTATAAATATATAATAAAATATACAATGATTTATGTATATTCTGGAGTTAGTAATTTATTATGGCCTAGAATATTCCGATCAAATATACTACCTATATAACATAAACTATTTATTTGTGATCAAACATATTGTATATAAGTATTTATTTTTGTTTTACTCTATTATATTTCACGTCAATATTAATGTACGATTAAAATTGTTTTCAGCCCCCGGAATGCAGAAGTCAAGATCTTCGACAAATATTCAACAAGGGTTCATGTCCAAACGGATATGGAAAGGACGTTCAAAAAGCCAAACCAGAACAAATGCCGTTACATCTCCTTGGGCTCCACTGGTAAACGATTTAACACTTATCTATTATTAATTGAATCATTAAAATACATAAAAATTGAATAGACTGATAAATAAGCATTACCTAAAATTAAAATAGGATGACTATATTTCTCGTACTTTACAGGATTGTCTCGTATATGAAGATAGAATCCCGTTTTTGTATCTTTTTTTTTTAATTTTGCTTTTTACTATTTTTGGAAAATATATTTTGATTTTTGACTGGGGAAGTGTACGCTTTTTTTGCTTATTTGCTGCTTATGAAAGTAATTTCTTGATTTTTGATGAAAAATTTAACAAATGACCTTTTTACACACCAATAATATAAGTTATTTTGAGAGTTTATTTAACAAACAAATATCTACATATATTTATATTTTAGTAGCAATAACCTATTGGTACCCGTTGAAACATAAAATAAATTCCTACTTTAAAACTATTAATCACACGTAAAGTCATTACAGTTCATTGATATCCTTGTTGTTTATTTATTTATTTTTATCTTTTGTTAACATATTTAATATGCGTGCCATATATTATATTGTTCGTAATATTCGTAAGAATTTGCGTGGATTATATAGATATTTCATTATATCCATTCTCACATATAGGTAGGTATTTTGAAATTTTTTTCTTAACTAAACAAATATTTCCGACCAAATCTATCTTGTCACCAAGTCAAGAAATACACGGGTTGTTGGCAGTCCCAAAATGATCTATAAGAGAAATCAAGGTTAATACGTACCTACGTTGAATTTCAACAACGAAAATATGTCATTTTTATGAATTTTTACCTAACCGTCTAAAAACAGCGTATAGGTGTTTGAATTTCAAATATACATAAACTATTTCAGTAGGTAGGTATTTAAAAAACAAATTTCGTAAAAATTTTTTAAGTGAGTATAAATATTTATATTCTGAAATACAATATTAATTTTTATACACACATTACAAAAGCCGGCAGAAAAAATGAAGCAATGACGTAATAATTATAATTGAACACAGATATAATTCACATAATTTTTTTTTAATGGTTACAATGCCCTCAATTTCATTTTAGTACAAATAAACAAATCATTAAAATTTTCGCAAATAAGCTTAAATTAAAAATAGTTAATTTTATTTTATGCCCATTAAATTGTCCCCTACTTGTCCATTAAATAACCAACCACGAACAGATATTTTAGTGTCATTAAACAAATACACAAATAAATATTAAATAGTCAGGATAAAAGTGTCATATGCCACGTATATGTATGCCTATATATAATAATAAATTTTAATATTTTATCTAGAAATGTGATCTTAATCTCAGTAAATTTATCGAGTAATTTTTACTGGTAAATGTAAAATTAAGTCAAATTTACTTGATTTTTTCATATTGTACTTAAAATCGAGTGACCCCTCATTTTAAACGTATGACATATTATCAAAATAGTGTTTTTGATGTTTGGCAAATCTCATGATATATTTTGTTTTACAATAAATTTAAAACTAAATAAATTAGATACTGTAAGTCCTATTAAAAGTTTTGATTTTGCAAAACGCAATATAGAATTAAATTTACTAACATGAGGTCATTCTCGAAATTTGTACAGAAAAAAAAACATCCTGTATATTAGGTATTTAAAATAATATTACAAATACCTAATTACAAAGTAGGTAAATAATAATTTTATTTTTTACTTATACCTAAATTTGTATTTAAGAGGACGTAATACCCACATTTGCTATATCCGTCTAACCAACGGACAATACCTATACGTACGAAAATTATGTTCAATATTTTGATCACAACTTTGTTATTATTTTCTAATGTTAAAGCAAATTAACTTATTACTAAATTTATAGACGATATTATTATCTTTTCTGTAGCGTAGTTAATTTGGTAAAGAAATATAACTATAACAGTAACTTAAATAGATGTATTTATTTTTAAATTAAAATTTTGGAAAAAAACAATGTTACAGCATAGATCTCGTCTATAACTTTAGTAATAGATTAATTTACTCTAATATTAGATATAAATTACAAATTTGTGATAAAAATTCTGACCGTAAATTTTGTATATTATCAGTTGGTTAGATACATATACAGCAAAAAATATTTTATATAATTAAAAAATATCACATGAACAAAATATCGCCTGTACCTATATTTGTATGCAAATATGTGTAATATTATTAAAATAATATAAATATATATAATTCAATTATAGTAATTATAATGAAAAATATAATAATAATTAAAATGACAAAAAAAAAATGATATCTAATAATAAAAACTATAAAATAATTAATGTAAGTAAATATTAAATGCAATATAGATAATGCAGGTAATCTTCGAATTCTCGATTTGGATAATATTTAACTATTAATTATATATATAAATATCTGTTAATCATTGCTTTTTTCATCTTACTTTTTTGAATTACCTGCGGTACTATGGACCGTTTTAATTTAAATCCAGTTTTGCTTGGGTCGATACCATTTATAAATTTATAAATTGAGGAATGCAGCGAATAAATTAAATAAGCGAATCCATTGTATATATATATATATATAAAGTCTATGGTAAATGGAGGAAGTTGATAATATATCACATTTTGGACATTTTGGAATAATTATGTTGATTTTTGTTTTTTTTAAATACATATTCTAATATGTGGCAAAATATTGTATGTCTATATGATTACTGTTATTATATTCGTTATACACATCATATATGATATTATACTCCTTTTAAAATATCAACAGATAATGTCATTCTCTCCAAATTTCAAAGATGTCAAAAATTGCAGATATCTCGACATAATAATTTTTTTTTTATTTTCTCGATAGTACGAAAAACCAATCTTTGATATCCTACCACAGAAATAATAACTAATTAATAACAATTATTATTAGGTATAAAATGTTTATACTTTGCCGTATTTTATATGACTATATTTTATTATTTTTCTTATATTCTTATATTTAAAATGACTAGTATTTTTAACAAAAGCAAGTTAATTTTTTAGAAGTGTTCATGATTAAATTTTGAAAGGATTATAAAATTTTAAATTAAATTTTTTCTGTGCTATTCAAAATTTACGAAAAATAAAGCTTGTTGCGAGTAATAATAAATAAGCATATATTAAAATAACTCATAATACTAACAATTTTATCATCTTCTCCTTCAATATTTTCGTTTTTGACTATAGACTCCTTGATCGAAATGGGCTAATGGGATACCAATTCTACAAGGATTCCTTCATAGTCTGAGGATTCCCGGTGCTACTAGAATAATATCTAAATATATTACCTACTAAATTATCATCTACTTAGACAATGGTCAATGGTACGCGGATTGTTTAAATTAAGCTTTTATTGAGTACTTACTGTAAAAGTCAATATATATAGGTGGTTTATACAGTGACGTTATTGGACTCTTTTCTGGGAGGTCCGTTTATTAGTATACATGTATACATAATTATAAAAAGTTTTTGCTGATTAAATTATGTACAAATATTGCTATATTATTCATAAAGTTCTGGGGGTTCCAGTACCCCTAGATCCCCTCCCCCATAAAATCGCAACTTTGTACATACCATACCAACAAATGGTTTTTTTTATATCATGCATTAATATTTAAATTATAATACAAATAGAAGGAATTAAAGGATAATAATTTATCGATTCGATGACTAATATGTTATTGAACATTATGACGTACCGATCATAGTGAATGCGAGACTTGTAGCCGGCAAGACAAGACAAAAAGTGAAGAACCTTCACTGGAAAGTACCAACAATTTTGGTGAAAATTATTATTAAATCAATATTAATTATAAACTACCTGTACTGCGTTATCGTTTTTCTTTAAATTCTAAACAACCTAATAATAAGGGAACTGTGGGATTTTAAGCAATTTTGAAATAGTAAATTTGATAAAAAAAAAACACTGTAAGTATAGTCGTAATATAACACTATAATATGTAAAAAAAAACTACTGATATATGTTTTAATGTTTGTGACCTTCAAATGCATCTTTATTCTTTACATAATATTGAATTATAAAAGCGAAAAAATTCAGTCCATCCAAATACGTGAAAAACATAGATATTAACTTGAAATATTGTAAACATAAATAAATATATCAAATAAATAATAAGGACGACCCTTCTTATGGCACAAAAGAGCCGTCCTAATTCTTATGAGAGGTCGCGTTCTATCGAGACTTTTTAAATCAAGTATGTCCGAACAATATTATGTATCTTTAATGGTGGAGTGGAGGACAGCCATCCATTTGTACAACTAATACGATTATTATTAACGCGTCACTTATGCGTATATATCACACCACTATGTGGAATTAAAGAGATTCACGTTTTACGTGTATTTAGATTCTATAAAGGCGATTTTAAGTATATTTAAGATAAATGTATATTCTATAGAACTCGGTAGATTTATATATAATACCCAAAAGTCCTATTTCTGCTATAAAATGGATACAATGAATCGGTAATTTTTTGGTGAATATATAAAAAATTGGGTAATTAAAATTAATGACCAGATAAACGCATTCATTTTTTTTAAAGAACGTAAATGTGAACGTATTCTTTCCAAATACATTTCAACGTAAACGAACAACATTTTTAACTGAACGTTCCGAACACTGAATATGACCGAACAGTGCATTTTTAAAGGCGGACTGAACACCCATCCGTTTGTACAATGTACAGGACTAAATAAGATATATATTTCTAAGCAAATTCTAAATTTTAAAAAAAGTCATAGACTTTTTCTAGAATTTTCCGACAAACCTACAAATGACTGACTAAATAAATAAGCAAAAAAAAAAGGGTGTCGTCAACTTTAACGTACATTAAAATAGGATTGCATTAATAAAGATTACTAACGAATTTTTATAAAATACCTTGACAACGTACGAACAAACGATGCGCTTGTTGGTAACGCGTCAATTATGTGTATACGACAGCACCACTATGTGGTGTTAAAGAAGTTCATGTGTCACATGTACTTAGGTTCAATCATTTTCCATATAGATACGATTTTAAGTATATTTAAGATAAAAGTATATCTATTAATATATATGAGTACTTGTGACTATTTATAATTATTATATTATATACCCAAAGTCACAATATTATATATATTATATATTATAACATTGTGACTTTGGGCATATAGTATAATAATGATTAAAGTACATCTAACTGTTTAAAATAGTGATGGGCAAACTATACATACTACTCGGTCGGCTAAATAAATAAAAGGGGTTAAATATATTCGATCCTCCCCATAATCTTTACTTACACTCGCCCAACGCGTATCACTCTCTATTCTATTATACACCCCCTACATCTTTTTTAGTTTTCCTCTTACACTCATTCCTTCGCCGTAAATTCAGTTTACTGATCTTACTGCCTCTGTCTCTTACAGTGCTCGAAATGGACCGGAACACACCGGAACGGCTTTCCGGTTCATAACATTAGCCTTTGCATCCGTTCCGGTTGGTAAAAATAAGTATTTAAGAATTCCGAACAATAAAAAATATTTAGTTATTAAAAGAAAAAAAATAAGAAAAGTGTGTTATTTCTATTATTTATAATATGTAGATAACGACGATACGTTTTCTCCAATGTCCTTGAACTCAAAATGATAAGTAACAACAAGAGAACTTAGTGTACTAAATCCTCCAAAAAAATGGCCCATATCCGAATTGGGGGAAATAGAAAACATACAATTTGGTGATGATAAAATATGTCACTTGTGTCGTCATTTTCGTTTAAATAAAAAAAAATTATATAATTCGAGGTTTTTAAACATAATAAATAGATAGAAGACAAGAAGGTGTTCCGGATTACTTGAACTCACTCTTTTTATAACCAGTTAAGTCGAGCTTTACTTTAAATTATAGGAAAGTAGGTATATAACAAAAACTAGAAAAAATTCTGGAAATATCAAAATATTCTAATATTATTATGTCACTGTAATTTCATGATGTCAGGAACAATATAATTATTAAATAGGAATCAAAGATATATTTCCCTCAATTTTGTATTACCATTGATTTGATCAAATTATTTAATTTTTCAGGAAAAATTTGAATAGCAAATAGTGTTTCAATCGTTATCAATCTCGGTACGATATTTAAACCCCTATATTTACTGGGGGAAAAAAATTGAAATAATTGAATTAATATTTATAATTGTTAATTGGTTTATGAGCAAAAAAAACTTCATTTTACAAACAAAAAGGTATATGCTATGTTTATAACTTTACGGTTCGTAAAATTTTCCATTTCGAGCCCTTTTCTCTTGCCTTCTTAAAACATGCTCGAGCCATCTCAATATCGCGCTAAATAGTTTGTACTTAATTTTGGAGGTTGTAAACACTTATAAAAAAATTCTCCTTTGCTCGATGTTAAGATTTTTAAATATAGTGACAATCTCAAATAGAATATTCTGTGATCAAATGTACAATATTTCAACTTGCAGTAAACAACAAATGCTATCAAAATAAATTGAAATATAATACTGCTGTAAAATGATGTTAGGTACTTATAAGTTATACTTCAAGCTATAATTTATAATGTCTTGCACGATGTGTTTCAAAATAATGGAAATGATGAATTCATATAAATTGCATGACATTCTACAAGTTTCTATATGACCTATTATATATTATGTAGTCATTTGACATGTATGAAATTATGAAAATAATATAACACTATCTTACGCCAAGAAAATCAAAGCGAACGAATTGTGCATTCGTATTTAATGCATACCCGCCCGGATTTTACTTTTTTTCCTACTGTAACTCTTTTTCAATGACAATATTTATTAATACGAGTATCAAAATATCCAAATACGTATTTTCAAGAGAAAATATCGACTACCAAAAATATACGTGCCCTCTAAATTATTTTAATATACGCATTTATACTATATTGTGATTTAGTTGTAAAAACCAATACCCATATTTAAGCTCGTAGTAGGTACTGATTTAGTTAATTTTTTTTTTTTGAAAATATCAAATAGGAAGTATCTTCCGCCAAAGTTAATATTATTCTTGGCACAAATCACTCATAGGTTAATTTTGACCCCCTCTCTGTCCGTAACGTAATTCTTGACAAACAATACTCGAATAATACTAATTAGACGTTGCACATATCCTGTCTAGGTGAATTATACTATCTCGAAAGCTCAACGTCTTTTTGGCAATATTTATAATTGGCTAAGCATTGTAAAATAATTCTAAAGAGTGGCTACTTGTCATCCTATTATTATAACTGATATATAATATGGTATACGTCTGTAAAGGGATAAATAAATTAAATTAAAATATATTACAGTAAAATTAAATATTATATAATATAAGTATATATTTCATTAGATATTGGACTTGAAAAAAAAATAATAATAACAAATTGTGAATAAAAATTAAAAACTATAAATAGATACATTATAATCTAAAAAATAAAATTACATCATTATTATTATCATTTACTTCTTCTATGTGCACAAAAATATTCCAGAAAATTCAAGAAATTTCTTGAATTTAAAATGTTACAATAATTAATATTGGGTAAAAAGTTTTCAAGCTCTTTGGATTATTATTTTCTAATAAATAATAGATACAACAAAAGAACCACAAATTCGGTTTTTTATCAAATACTTACAGAAATATTATTTTCTTAATATTTTTTGCCTCTTGATCTACAAATACAACTTTGGTGACGTAATACAACTTTCAAAACACCGAAATGTGAAACACTGCTATAAAGAAACCAAACATTTTCAACATATTTTATTTTAATTAAACGAAATAAATATTATTATTAATGTAAGTAGATTATCTTAAGTGTTTAATATATTTGCCTTCTATTTTTATGAAAATATAGTTTTAAAATAATGAAATACATTTCTCGCGATTTCCGTCTACTAAAATTGTTGAAAAAAAAAAATAATCGATGCTCGCAAGGAAGAAGGTCATTACTCAATTTTTGTCATTTTTCAAGGTGACTGTTTCAATATGTTTAATTCAATATCTAATTCTTTCTTTACTCTTTTTTAGTTACGTATTCGTCATTATATTTATTTTAGAACATATTAAAATAATATTTTATTTTTAAATTTTGTACCAGTTTTCACTGGCTTTGGTCAGATACTGCCTGTGACGAAAATTAAGTTACGAACTTCGGTATAAATACACTTTACCGGGCGCATTTTTTTTTTTGGAACTCCTCTTCTTTTTCTGGTTACAAATTAGAAATCAGCGTAAAAAACATTATAAAACAGCAAAAAAAAAAATCTACCACATGATTTATTCACTTTTCGTTTGTAGTTACCTACCCGACGTGGTGTTTCACAGCAAATCGGGGGATTCTCGCGTAGCGAGATTTCACCCGTTAGGTTACAGGTCTACCCGAAGGTTATGTTAGGTTAGGCTCTTAAGTTGCTATCATCCCCGGGGGGTTTGGGGGCCGAGCCCCCAATCGAGAGGTCCGTAGGACCTCGAATGTGGCGACCGGAGCCGGTAGGCGTAAGGAGCTGTCATTCTCGCGTAGCGAGGGTTCACCCGTTAGGTTATAGGTCACAAGTATATTAAAAGAAAAAAAAAACTAAAAATTAAGTTATTTGTGCCGAAACTGAACTTCACTAAGCTTTAAAACACACAATTTTATATGGGTGTCA